>JWZX01003278.1:0-67535 GCA_001275005.1 Chrysochromulina tobinii | reverse complement strand
GGTGGGGGGGACCGCTCGGGAGTACAGGGAAACGCCTCGGCGACCGGCCCGTAGGGTAGTGTGAAAAAGAACTGTTTCCTAAGAGCAGACGTAGAAGACTTCGGACTGTTTCAACGCGCCGCATTCCGTCTGGGCCGCACTTGCAAGAGTACTCACTCCGTGTCATGCCAACTGAGGGCGCCGACGTACGCGGCGCTCTTCGAGCCGCGGCCGATTTAACGTACAGCTCGGTGGCCAGTTTCTTCAACGTTCCTGCTCCGCAGCTCATCCGGCACCCCCATTCGCAAGTGCCGCCGGCACAGCGTGAACGCCTCGCTGCCGTCCGCGCCCCTCCACCGCAAGCGCCGAACGCGAGCCTTTTCTTTGGCTCACTCCTGCGTCCTCCTCCGTCACTCCCGGCCCTCAATGCTGAGCTGGACGGCCTGCCCTTGGGTCAGCAGTCTGTGCAGCGCCATGAGCAGCGACTGCATGCACGGCTGCACTCATTGAGCGAACATCAACTCTCCAGACTCGAATCTTCGTTGCCAGCCAGGGTTCGACGCCAGCTGCACGCGCAACTTGAAGCAGCAAACGTCATGTTGCCAGCCATCGAGCGTCGAGACGGTGGAATCAAAGTGTCGAGGTCGTGGCATGATGATTTGGATGCTCTCATCGTCGAGCGGCAAATTCATAGCACGATGAGAACATCCAAATCGGCAAAGGCCATCTCGAAGTCGACAGGCCGGCTTCCTTCTCTGTCACCTTCCAGCCTTGCGCCGCTACCGCCCGCCGATAAAAGGAAGGCCCCGGGCTTCGAGAAGGCGAACGCCTCCGCCCCACATGGAGCGTCCAAGTCTCTGGGTGCGCTCAAGGCGGCCAAAGAGGCGGGCCACATCACTGTCGAGGAGTACGCGTCGCAGTCTCTGGCCACGCTTAAGGCGGCCAAGGAGGCCGCCGACATCACCGTCGAGGAGTACGGCTCGGCGCTCAGCAAGTTGCGGCGCGAGCAGCAGAGGGAAGAGGCGGCGCGAGAGCAGAGGGCGGAGGCGGCGCGTGAGCTTGAGGAGACGACAGCGCCGCCACTTGCGCGGCTGCTCATGAAGACGCTCGGGCTGCCCACAGGGGTCTGCCATGTCTTCCTCGAATTCGACGTGGACCATCTAGATGAGGCGCGAGCGAGCGCCGATCCTGCAGCTATGCCTCCTTTGCCTCCCCCCGCGGTGCCTCCCCCGTCGGTCTATAGAGCGCGGCTAAGCATGCTGCCCATAGAGCTGGCGTCGGGCATGTGCCCGATTCGTCTTGAGATCTCTGTCGAGGACCTTGGAGTCACCGAACCTGGGGTCGTCGCCCTCGCCGACAGCGCGCACAACACCAACCGCTCGCCCACCCGCTCGCCCACCCGCTCGCCCACCCGCTCGCCGCCCCAGGCCGGCGCCGAGCAGCCGTGGCGACCTCCGCCCATCGACACGGACGGCCTCACCGACGAGCAGGTGGTTACAGTGCTGCGCCGCTCACTCTGCCGGTGCGCCGGGCGTACTCTCGAGCATTTCGCAACGTTCGACGCCAAGAACCTCGGCAGCGTGAGCCGTGCCGAATTCCACAAGGGCGTCGCGCTGCTCGGGCTCAGCGCACCGTCGAATGCCATCGACCGCCTCTTCGACATGTGGGCGAGCCCGGAGGCCTTGCTGACGGCCCCGCATACGACCGTGCGCGACAAGGCGGCGCAGGGCGCCGCCCGCACCAGCGATCAGCTTGCCCTCACCGACCTCTCCGGTGCACTCAAGCGCGGCGGTGCGCCGCGTCACGTCCGGGAAGCAGCCGCTCTGCATAAACGGATTCACCACGATCGGCCCATCAGGCAGGCCGAGTTGATCCCGCCACTGCCGCCTGCGACGGAGGCTGCAAACCTAGTGAGCGCCGATCTTGGCATTTTGGGCGTCAAGAAGATGGACTTCCGCGCCTCCGCGACGCAGCACCAGAGTGTTGAAGCGACTGCGTCAGCCCACGACAGCAGCGAATCTAGCGCCATCGGTCGGCTGCGGAAGGCAGTAAAGCGCATGCAGGTCCAGGAGAAGGTCAAGGAGGAGCTGATGTCGCTGGTCGGAAAGTGGAGCCAGGACAAGCTGCACTTGCTCGAGGGTCTCTTCCAAAACGCCGAGGCCCTTCAGATGCGGATCGAGACATGGAAGCAGCAGGCCGATCCCGCACGACACAGGCTGAGCGCGCACGACGCGCACGCGTTATTCAAGCACCTGCGCTTCTCATCAGGCGCGGACGAGCGTGAGCGCCTTCTATCGACTGAGATCATCTTCCACGACATCGAAGAGAGCCGTGACGTCCAGGAGGGCTACATCTCACTTGACGACCTCTCAGTGACGGTTTGGCAGAAGACCAACGAGGAGATCTGGAGGATGTACAAGGACGCCAAGCTCTCAGAGACGGTCGGCGATGGCAGCCCCGGTGCTGGCGCATCCCGAGGCGGAGCGGTGGTCGACCAGCTGCGGTCGGCGCTCATCGATCAGGCGCAGCGCGTCGTCGCTCTCTTCAACAGCTGGGACAAGGATGGTGACGGCACCATCACGAAGGCAGAGTTCCGCCGCGCGCTGCCCGAGCTTGGAATGTGGGCTGATCCCGAAGACATCGACGAGCTGTTCGACTCCTTTGATAGCGATGGAGGTGGCTCAATCTCCTTTCGCGAGCTTAACCGCATGCTAAGGCGCTCACGGAGCGTGGATGATCGAAAAAGCACCAAGAAGCCCAGCGTCGTGCTTGAGGTGGCAGACGTCGGCGCCCTTCGCATCGAGATCGCCAAGCAAGTGCGCTCCGCCGCGATGCACGCGGTCATCGATGAAAAGCTGGAGAACGTACCGCTGTCGTAGGTAACTTCCTCCGCGGACCGCGCAACCGCGGTCAGAGACGGCGAGCCCGAGAGACGCCACGTACAACGCGCGACCCTCAACCAACGGAAAATATTTAGCGGCGCGTGCGTGCGTGCGTTGCGTGCGTGCGTGCGTGCGTGCGTGCGTGCGTGCGTGCGTGCGTGCGTTCGTACAATCGTAGCGTATCTCGAAGTAGAGTAAGCAACTCTCTCAACTGCGTAGCGGCCGGGCGGGTGGCGAGGGCCGACCACGCTCCACGGGCCGGCCTCCATCCCGCGGTGGCCCCGCCAGTGCGCGGGGTCCGGGGAGGTACACGATGACGATCCCGATCGCCCGCGGCGTCGTTCAACCGCGATGCGCGAAAGTGGATCTGGAAAGACGTGTGTTTTGTGTACGCGAGCAAGCTGCTCGGTTTATCCTATTGCGTAACGGTAACGGCAACGGTGACATCCTCATCCATGCGCGATCTTCCCGATGGCCCCGTCACGACTCACGTGCGGCGCGTCGGCGGGCCGGGGGCGTCCGCGTGGCGCACGGACGTCGGTCCCGTCGGGGTTGCCGCTTTTGGTTCACTCACAGCGACGCGCGCTCAGACAGCAAGCTCAACTCCAGCACCACGGCCGTCGAAGTGTCGCTGGTGGTGTTCTGGCCACTAAAACTCTGTGAGAGAAGTCCAAAGCCCTCCTCTTCAAAGGCAGCCAACAGCGTCGGCTGAAAGCCTTCAAACCAGGCCGAGCAGGACAGCAACACTCGGCTGCGAGGATTTGAGCGCAGCAACACCTTGCAGGCCCGAACGATTGGAACGATCTCGCCGGCGGAATAAAGCACATCAGATGCCAGCACGAGGTCCCAGCTGCCGCTCCCCTCACGATGAAGGGCAGCGACATCGCGCCAATCAAGCACTGCTGCGCTCCAATCACCGCCAGGGTTTGCCCCGCAATTAGCCGCAATCAGCTGCACCAGTGACTCGTCTCCATCTGTAGCCAGCAGAAACGCGGCGCCCGAGGCACGTGCCACAAGCCCTGGTGCAGCACCACCCGCACCTAGCTCGATCACACGTGCGCCCACGCACAGATCGACGTGCTCCAGCAGAAACTTGCCCAAGGCGAGTGCCGCCGGCCACATCGCGTGCCCCATGACTGGCTGGGCGCGCAGCGTCAGCCCGAGTTCGGGCACAACGACGAGGGGCCACTGTGAAGCGGTGCTCGCCGCCGCGGCTGACTCAGCTGCAGCAGCTTCTCGCTCAAGGTGTGGCAGTCCAAGCTTGAGCAGATGGTCCGCCATGCCTGCAACACTTCTAGCGAGCGCCACCGCCGGATTGTCTACCTCTTCCTCAGCAAGTGTGGGTGAGGACGGGGCTGATCCCGACAGCTCACGGAGTTGTCGCCGCAAGAGGTCCACATCAGCAAAGGCCAGGGCTTCATGCATTTCCCAATTTTCACACCACAGTTTTCACACCACACCAAACGACGAACGAAATCGTGCACAAGTGAAGAGCAACACTTCGCACACGTTCTCATGCGTTCACAACACAATGGATAGAATCGACCCCGTTTAAATGACATCCACATAGCCAATAGTATCCCGTTTCATGGTTTCATGGGTCATGGCCAACACGCAACATTTGGCCACTTGGTTGGCCAACGAAGATACGGCGAAGTCGCAAAAACAACGTCCCAGAGGCAGCCGACTGGGAAACGACTGGGACTGCGACTCCGCATACGCGACTTACAGTACAAGGATTTCGGTTCGTCTTTGAGCGCGAACACGAGCACCGCGCGGTCGCGGAGGCTCGCACGGTCCGAGGCGGTCCCCACACCGCACACGCGCGCGCAGGCGGGTTCCGGGTAGGCTGGTGAGTCGCGGGGGTCACTTGAAGTTCACACTTGGAGTGTGTGCCCGGTGTCGATCAGGGTATGGAGATCCGCGGGCGGCCGTGCTCGGCGGGGCTTGCCGGCTGCCGCGCCGGGCGGCCGCCGGCTCGATTCTATGATGTATGAATAATGATTTCGGATTCGGTCTTAGCGGCTCTTTAACTCGAATGGCATCGCTACGTAGGTCGCTAGAGAGGCGAGAGGTTTGACGGACCAGGCCAACGAAGGGCGCGCCGATCGGCTACCCCGCCCGCTCGCGCGGCCATGCGGCGCTTCCTAGCCTGTGCGAGCCAGGCCTTCAGGTACGGCCAGCTAGCTCAACTCCAGCACAACCTAGCTGGCCTACCCGAAGGTCTGCCCCACCTCAGGACCCCAAGGGCGGCGCCGGTGCTACCCCTCGATCGGCATGCGTCTCTCTCCTCTCTGATGACGATATGTCTGGAGAACACCACCGCCACCCCACACGAACACAGACACAAGAGACTGATGTGTCCTAAAAGAGGCGCACGTTGTAGGATGAATGACATGAACATGTAGTTTCGATGTAGTTGTGCTCTGTCGACAGCATAATTGGATTAAAACGTCAGGAACTGGTCCTTGCCGCTGCGCCATTTGTCAGCAAGAATCCTGAGTGCAGCCCGGCATTCGTCGTCGAGCCTTGGATTGAAAGTAAGCTGCAGCGTTTTCAGGACCGTGTTCACTTGCATCGCTTGCATAATCGCGGTCGCGCCCTCCGAGTCGAGGTCGGTCGCGCTCAGGTCAAGGTCTTGAAGGACTGTGTTGTGTTGTAGCAGGCCAGCCAGGAGACGGGGGGCACCCTTATCTAGCACGCGCTCGCGAAGGCTCAACGACTTCTCGCCCTCGAGAAGATCAAAAGCGTCGCACCGCATGTAGCACAGGCGGCACGTTCTGTTGGGCTGAAGCAGAATCTCGCCCAGGTTCTCGTATAGGTCCTCGAAGCGTGGGACAAAGCGCACGTCGAGCGATGTGAGCGTCTTGCTGCTCTTGATGGCCTGCACGAGCGGATATCCGTCGACCTGCGTGTAGCTCAGATCGAGCCGAGTGAGGAGGCACCCAGAGTGTCCAAGGAGATCCTGCAGAATCTGGAGCACGTCGCGGCCGAGCTCCGAGGCCGAGAGATGAAGACCCGAGATGATCCCGTAATGTAAAGCCTTGGCGTCATTCACATCCGCAACGCCTGCCTGCATGCGCCGAAGCAGCTCTTTGGCATTCCGGCTGACGAGCGGCGTGTCATTGAAGAAGAGGCCGATCGAGGCAATCTCCATGGACTTCGTGCGCCCCAGGAGTACACTTGGCATCAGCTTGGACGTGGGAGACACACCAGAGAAGACGAGAATCAACCGGCAGCCAAGAATCTCTTCAAGCACTGCCGGGGTGAAGCCGATGAGGTCGGTCTCGTTGCGCACCTCTGCGACAAACACGAGCGCGCGGAGCTCCATCGCCTGGCGCAGCATCTCGGAAGCGCTTGGGAAGTCCACCTCAACGGCCTTGATGATCATGTCGCGCGGCGGCGCGCGCTTGGACTCGTCCTGCACCATCTCCGCTATGCGAGACATCGTTAGCATAAGCGGCACCAGCCTGATCTCACCTTTACGCAAGGTCGTGCCCAACATATGGAGCAATTGAGCCTGAAGCATGTCGTGCTCCGTGCGGCCGCGTGGCCACACGACGTGTGGCTTTTGAGAAGAATTCACGGCCTCGGGGTTGGCGAGCAGGCCGTTCACCAGACTGATCGCGCTCACTCCAGGGTCGACGATGGGAGCCACCTTCTCCACTTTCTCGTTCTCTGTTGGGGCCGCCGGCGGCGGCGGCGGCATCCCTGGCTTTACGGCAACAGGTGCCTCTGCCACCTCCAGAACCTTGGCGCGCACGGACACGCGCTGGTCGGCGACCTGCAGCTGCATCAAGGTCGCCTCGTCAGTGATATTCGCGTACTTCGGGCAGAATTTCTCAAGGTAGCTGCTACGCGCGTCCTCGTACTTGGTGCCGGTCGCAAAGAGGAGCTTGGCATGGTTGAGCTCATTGAGATCCATCTCAATGGTCATCTTCCCCTTCTCGCCAGGGAGCCTCTTCTTCCCGGCGAGCCGCTTGACTAGCGCATCGGCCGCTTTGGTGACAGCGTCACCCTTGAGGCTCAGCCGCAAGCGATGCCGAGATCCGCGGCGCGCACCAAGCCATTCCTCGACGACAGCGTCAACCAGCACACCCTGCTCCATGAGCACCAACTTCTGTCCAGGTTTGTATGACGCCGATGCAGCGCGACTTACGTTGTCCGGCCGGGGGTCAATGGTCTCCTTAATGTCCGCTGCGTCGTTGTCGCGCAGGATCTTGCACGTGTCGTCTGGTCTGATGTCGACGACCGTGACAAACCCGGATGCCATCTTCAGCCGCGCGCCTACGGAGCAACTGTACGCTATCCACGGGGCAAGCACGAGCAAAGGGGTGGCCTTCGATCCACGTAATGCATTGGACCGCGTGTACACGGCCATTCGTATTTTCTCGCCTGCAGAGACCTCCTGTACACGCCAGGGCAGCCACTGATTGTACAACTCGAGCCGGTCTGCCGGTTTCTCACTGGGAGTGCGAGCTGGACGCACACGACCGATGGCTTGTAGGTTGAAGAGGGTAACGAGTTCGACCGAGTCGCTTGGCGCGATGGTCCCCAGCTCGCTGCCCCCGTCCACCAAGCGGATTTGGGAGCCACTGGCGTTGAAGCAGACGATGACGCTACCCGCACCCGACCAATCATGGCGGCTCGGGGTGTCCTCGCTCTTGACCGGGCGCTTCACCGGGTGGGTCAAGACGCTCAACCAAGAGGCATCGTCTTCGGGCGCCGATTCCACCATTTGAGCCAAGGTATCGGCAGCATCGTCGCCGGCCTTTGATTTTGACCAGCCATAGAATCGGCGGATGGACCCGACGCCCTGGCGCGCCTGCTCAACCGAGGGCTTCTCGAGCGGGTTGCGGCCCACCGAGAGCTGAAGAGTCTCGGAGAGCTCGCAAATGGAGACTGGAAGCTCGGACAGCTTGTTTTCGGAGATGTCGAGCTTCTGCAATCCTGCAAGTTTACCAATAGCGCTCGGCAGCGTCGAGATCATATTCTTGTGCACATCGAGCTGTTCAAGGCCGCTCAGAAGGCAGATGGAATCGGGGAGAAACATCAAATTGTTCGAATGGAGGAGAATGCGCCGCAACGAAAGCATCGTCCCAATCAGTGACGGAATACTTGACAGCCGATTCTTTTCGAACGAGAGAGTGCGAAGGTTTCGAAGCTTGCAAAGAGGTGCGAGGGCGTCTTCGCCGCACGCCAAATCATTCTCATCCATACGGAGCTCGGACAGCACACCCAGAGTGCGGCATATAGAGACGGACAGAGCCCGCATCACGTCGTCGGCTTCGCCCCCCAGCCCAGTCTTTGTGACATCCAACACCTTGAGCGGCGCCTGGACGCATCCTTCAACAATGGCCCTGATACCCTCAGTCCCGAAGGCTTGGTTGCCCTTCAAGTTCAAGTTGAGTATCTGCCGATTAGACAGGAGGATCGCGCCGATCATGAGGCCCGAGGGCGCTCCAAGGCCCCAGTCTGTGAAGTCGAGAGAGACTTCGGAGCTATTGGCGCCGCAAAGCTGTGCGATCGGAAGCGGCTTGCCATCGACCTTGGTCGTTGAGAGGAGAGGATGAGCCCTTATTGCTTCAGCAATGCTTCGGATGCCGGCAGCGCCGATCTCAGCGTTCCCCGACAAATCGAGATGCTGGAGGGTTTTGTTGTCCTTGAGAGCGGTCGCGAAGCTGGCCGCCGCCGCGTCGTCAAGACCGGTGTCCGCCACGATCAGACTCTTGAGCGACATATTGAACCTGATAACACCTGCGAGAAGCAATATCACAGGATTTTGCTTCGTGCCCTGATTGTTCTTCGACGCCTTCGCAGGCCCTGCTGTGGTCCCAGGCGCGGCTGTGGCTGCGCCGCCCTCTACCAACGGAATCGCTTGGGCACTTGCTTCTCTCTTAGCGGCGGATGTGCTGAGGACGAGCTCGTCCTGGTTGGGCTCCACCTGGAATGCATCGCAAGACAGGAACCCAACCCGGCAGTTGCAGTCCTCCTGCAGAAAGAAACTGCCCAGGAAGCTGTAAATGTCGTTCGTGTTGGCGCCGGGGACGCCACGGAAGTCAATGGAGGTGAGTGATTCGTTGCGCTTGAGGGCAAGTCCCATCTCATAGCCATCGATCGCGAGGTTGAAAGAGAGGTCTAGCCTTTGCAGCACGCAAGGTGCGCGCTCCGACCAGAGGAGAGTCTTCAGACCAGTCGTGAACTGCTTGCCCAACTCGTTTCGCGAGAGAAGCAGCGATTTGATCTTATCGTACCCGGAGCCCGCATCTCCCAGGCCTGTGACCAGCGCAGTCAGCAGCTTGCCGCCAGCCTTATCGTTGAGTTGCACGTTGGTCAGATTGATCTCATTAATGGGGCAGATCGCCGACTCGCAGATGGGACGCAGTAGAATGTGGCCTCCCTCGCCTTCGGCGCCAATGGCGATGCCGACGCCTGTGTCGGAAAGGTCTAGGCGTTCCAGCAGTGAGTTCGACGAGATGAGCGTGCCAATCATCGCGCACGCCACGCGACCAATCGCTCCCTCCATGCACGTCTTCGACAGGTCGACACGCGCCGGGTCGTTGCCTGTCTTGGAGCCGTTCAGTTCGGGAACCGGGAGCCGCACAACAGACTGGCCACCCGCCCTGGAGGCATTGACCATGTCGAGCTGAGCAAGTGTGTCATTTCCGCGCAGCGCGAGCGCGAGCGTCGAGATTTGCTCCATGCGGAGCTGCTTGAGCGTCACGTGCGTGAGCGTGCGGTTACCTCTCAAGCAGCCCGCGAGTAGCCGGAAGGGCTCAACGTCCTTGAGCTCGGAACGCGACAGGTCGAACTCGCAAACGTCGACGCCAGACGTGAGACCAAAATCGTTGCAGAAGGCGACACGTGAGCCGGGGTTGTTGAGCAGTGCCTCGCCAAGCTCGGAGCGCGCTTTGTTCTCGAGAATCGCACCGGGTGCTATGTTGAAGGTGGTCAGGGTCGTGTTCGTGGCCAGCACACCCGCGAGCAGCACGGCGTCAGACGTGGATGCTTCCTTAGCCCACGTGAGCGATTTCGTCGTCTCACTCAGAACGAACATGTCGCAGTGCAAAAATCCGAGCTTCTTCTTCTTATTCTCAATCAGTGCGCGCCCAATATCATCCTTCGCGCGTGAAGGAAAAAGGCGTTCGTTTTTCTCGACCAGCTCGATAGTCTCAAGGCTCGTGTGGACGCGGAGCAGGTTTGCCAGAGCGGGGTCCACTCCGGGCTCATTAAAAGACAGGCCGAGCCGCTTGAGGTTGCCGCAGCTCCGTAGCGCATTTGCCACAATGCGCACACCGACCATGCCAAGCCTATTGTTGTTAAGGTTGAGGTCAGTGAGAATGTGGTTGTTACCCAACGCGTCGCACAGCCGAGAGAACGCCAGAGGTACTTCGACCATCTTGAACAGATCGTTGTCGCTCAGGTCGAAGCTCTTCAACGTGGGGCATGTAGTGAGCATCTTGCAAATGCCTGGTACGTCCTCGAACGTCACATCATTCTGCGAGACGTTGATCGACTCAACCGTCTCGTTCTCGTTGGTAATGAACCAGAGCGCCGAACGGCCATTTGCAGTCAGGGTGGCGTTTCGGAAGTTCCAGCACGGGCGCTGGCGGGCCAGGAGCGAGCCTAGGGTACCCGCGGCGATGCGGCACGTGTTGTTCATGTACCGATTGTTGAGGAACTCGGAGGCCGTCTTGTCACTCATCCAGCCGTGCCAACCAGCACCAGCTGGTGGGGCGAGGCCCGTCACGAGGATGAGCAGATGCTCGGCGTACAGACCTTCCTGGAAGGAGAGATGCTTGAACTGGTACTGTGCTGGCGCCTTGTCCGACTGCTTCGCAAGTGTTGCACAGAGAGCAACGCCATAATCATGGTCTAGATCGAGACGCGACCAAAGGCCCAACTCTTCCGGATTACCTCCCAAGGCGCAGGCCACGTTCTTTGAGGTGAACTCGCGTCGTCCGTTCTCCTGGTTGTCGACCGCAACGCGCCGAAGCATCTTCTTGCACGTCTCCATGAGAGCCGCTTCGCTCTGTGGCGCCGGTTGGGTGACATACTCCACGAGCGCTGTAACCGGAGCGTGCATAGTGTGCGACTTGGGCACAACAGCCACGATACCGCTACGCAGGTCGAAGCCGGGCTGCTTGGTCTTGTCGAGCACGCGCACAACGAGCGAGTAGCACTCGGCGACATCATCCTCACCAGTTACGACACGCACTTTCTTTCCGCGGAGGATGGAGTTGAGATCCAGAACCGGTTCGTCCTTTGCGCCTCCTCGCGGTGCCTTCGTCTTCTCGTTTTCACTTCCTCCCGGGGATGGGCCCGCGGCTGAGAAGCTCATCCCGCCTCCGCCCTGCTCCAGGGCACCTTTGCGCCTCTCACGACGCTGGGGAGCCGCGCCCTCGTCCTTTGTGTCCACAACCACCTCTGCGGCACCTTTTGCATCCTTTCCGTCCTGCTTCGATTTCTCGCTGACAACGTTAAGGAGCATACGCTTGCGGATGCCCGCGGCGATACCCATCTTGTACAGATTCAACCGGCCATCGGGCAGCTCATTCATGTCAACTACGTCCTTGTTAGATGCACCGGTGGAATAAGTGAGCAGGAGCAGCGATAGGAGCACAGGCACACCGATCGCCTCAACGAGAAACACGAGCAAGAGTTCAAACTTGGTGTCGAACTCGGCATGGCCGAGATTTTCCGCGTTGCGATTGAAAAAGAAGTCGTAGTGCTGCGCATAATCCAAGGACTTGTAGTGCGTGAGCAACTTTGTGTGCTCGACTTCGATGAGGACTGCAATTGAGCCTTGCAAACTCGTGAGCAGCATGTGACAGCCCAGATTGCGATAGTGCGTCGGGTGCAGCTCTTCCGGTCGAAACAAATTACGCATCGTCAGCAGTGTTAGTGATATCATCTCAGCATCCAACTCCACCTCGATACCTGCAACCAGCAGTCGCGTCACGAGGAGGAACTGCTCGGCGTGCTCGCAGTGAAGCTTTACTTTGGCAACCCATGTAGGGGGCCCTGGCGGCTGGTCTGCAGACCCAGGCAAGGTCGTGGACTGCACCCAGAGGTCAACAGGACTGCGATGCTCGAGCTCTGGCGTCTCCACAGCGCTTCGAGGCACATACAAGCCTGTTTTCTCGTTCTGCTGCAGCGCGAACTTGCTTACGCCAGCACGTGCGGCGACAGTGCCGAGCGCGTACATTAAGGTTGGTGCGAGAAGCTGCATCGACATGTACGTTTCGTCCGTGTGTTGGATGACCTGGAACCAGAGCCCGTTGGCAGGGATCTGCGCCGCCTTAGAGCCACGCCGCCCACCGCCCGCCGGCATTTTGCGCAGTAGCCCGAGGTGCGCTAGGGACTCCCTCACCACGGGATCCATCTTGAGACCTGCAGGTTGGCCCTGAGCCAGCATCAGCACAGTTGGCTCTAATTGAGTGGCTGTGCACGGCGTGGGCAGCCTGCGAAGCTCCGACTCAAGATCGTCCAAGAGGCCCGTCCCTGCTCTGCTCGGCTGGAGCATCCCGCTGTGGATCGTGTCGAGGAATCGTGAGCGCGGCCGCTTCTTCAAATCTACCTTGGAAAGCCACGACTGCAACTCGGCCTGACCATCCACAGTTAGCCGACGTATCGTCAGAGAGTCACGAGGGACCTTTGAGTTGGTGACCACCGCCTCCCGAATGGCCGTCCAGCGCGCCTGGCGGGCGAACTCCTCCTCGATGGCCCTTGCTTCTTTGGTCGCCGGCGCCTTCTCGTCGGTTTCGCGAGTAGCGCGCTCGGCGCGTGCCGCCTTCTCTTCGTCGATCAACTTGGCCAGACGACGATCTCGTTCCATCATCTCGTCCTCCTCGAACTTGAACGCCTCCGTTTCGGTACGCAACGCCTCCGATCGGAACAGCTCATTGTAGCGCTCGTCGAGGTCCTTGCGACACTCGGCGATGTTGACTAGATGCTCGAAAAAGTCGTTGCCCTGCAGTTGCATCTGGATGACGTTTCGCTGCTGCTCTTGGGACAGCTCGAGCAGATTCATGACGACAAATCTCGACTTGTAGTCGTCAAGATCAACGCCTTCGGGGCGCGAGGTGACAACGAGCCGGTTGCCGCCTGTCACGAGCTCGAAGTGCACAAACGCCTCGACGATGTCGCGCATGCCTGCGGCCTCGTCGACGCCATCCACAAGAATCGCGACGGCGCGCATTTCGTACGCAAGCATGAGCATTGTGCGCTCTTCTTTCCTGTCGGCAAACTGGTTGTCTATGTACCAGCGCATGAGCCCTTTCGGATCCTGCAGCAGCGCCGAAGGGTCATCACCAAGCTCACGCAGCAGCCGTACGATGCGCTGCACGAACACAATGATGGGCACGAGGGGGACACCTTCGCTAGCGGGGGCACTGAGCCTCTCCGCCAGCAAGAAGAAGCATTGCTTGATCATCCATGTCTTGCCGGTGCCCGGCCCAGCGCGGCAGAGCACAGGCTGTGCAGTGTGACAGCCCTCTGAACGCTTCGGTGAAAGCTCCAATTGCTCGGTTACGAGCGCTGGCACGTCGTTGATGGTCTTGTACTGCACCGGCAAGCAGCCATCAGGCACAAAGGCAGGATTCATGTAAATGAGTTGGTCCTTGATGAATAACGAGTTGCCGGTGATCGCATCCTCTACTTTGTCCTCAGTCTGTGTGATGCTGCGGCAGTACCTCTGCCGGATGCCCTCATACGTGACGGCGTGAATGCCATCCGGCACACACACATGATTGTACATGTTCAGGTCATGCCAGGCATGCGAGCCGGTCTCGGCGCCTACGGCCTTGACGTTCATCATGTGCCTGCTGCCCTCCGCATAGTCGAACCCACCCAGCCACGCGAGCACCGTCGCATCGACGAGCTTATTTGCGTGAAGTAGGAGCACTCTCGTATTGCGCGCATAGCCAGGGAATGTGGTAGGGACCATGTTGATTGGCTGAAGGTCGACGATAGTTTCGCCCTTGACGCCATCGGACTTCGAATAACTGTCGACCCTGGCGACGGCACGGTCGTCGCCAAGGATACGCTGTATCGTGGCGCACTGCCCACTGCTGGCACCCAGCTTTCGGATGAGTAGGCGTGCGCCAGTGGAGGCACCGTACGCAAGCCATGGCTTCACGATGATGATTGCGACCGCCTTACCCCAAGTCAACTCCACCTCCAGTGATGCAAGCCCTTGCCACCCGTCATTGTAAACGCCATACTCCTCGGCCATCACCCACTCGTCGGGGAACTCCACACGGGCGAGGAAAGGCATGCCAAGTTCATTTGCGAGCTTGACACGGCCGACGCGCTTTCGGCTCTTCTTGGCTATGAGATCGAAAGCCGTCTCGCCGGACAACTTTTCGAACGGCACGTCACCCGTCCAGCTCGTTACGTCAAAGGCGGCGTTGAAGCAGTTGAACATGAGTATGATCGTCGCAGGCTTCTTCACTTGAGTATGGCGGCTAGCCGCGCCGTCGTCGGGTTTGAACGTAGGACGTTTGCCAGCAATCTGAGACGGCAACGAATCATCCTTGCGCTTGCGCACCTGGGATCCTGCTTGCTTGATCGCGAGCGCTCGAGTCAGAGCCTGTGACGTGTGCACCTGCAGGTCGAAGGAAAGCTGCAGCATGGGAGCCGGCACCAGCGTGCGCGCAAGCATGCCCTCCTTGAAGACCAGAACCCATCCAATCGCCTTGATGGTTGATCCGTCGCGAGAGACGAGCGCCTTCTCGGAGCCGTCGGCCGTCGTCTGGCTTTCCATCACGCGAAGCAACATCTGCGGTGGCAAATCGTCTACCTTCTTGCCATCAGTAGCAACGGTCTCACGTACAACGAGGGCCTTTGTCGAGACCACGAGCGGAAAGCCCGACGCTGCCAACCTGAGATTCTCGACGCCCTCCTTGTCGATCCCCGTCACCCAGCCCAGAGCCTCCACATCGCCATCGAGTGCAACCAGCATGCGTTTTTCAGTGATGGACTTTGAGCCTTCTTTCCGTGTAACCTCTTGAGTCTGCGCCACGCGCACGAGCGTTCCAGGTGCCATGCGATTATTTTCTCCGACAAGCGGCGTGTCCAGTGCAGGCCCTTGGCGCGCCACAAGCGGCGAAACGGCGATCAGGAGAGGCGAATTTGCAAATGGGTTGACCTCGACTACCTTCTCCACCCTCTCCGTCTTTTTCTTCACTTTCTTCTGCTGACCGTATCCAGAGCGGGCGGGCTTTCCATCCTCGTCGACTTCAGCTTGCTTGTTCTCCTCAACTTTAGGTCTAGCTGCATCGGACTTGGCTGCTGCCTTTGGTGCACTTGGCTTAGCCTTCGCCATCTTCACTGCGGCAGTGACCGCATCGGCAGGAAGCGACTTTGCATCAGCATTCTCGCCATCTGCAAGTGCACTGGGCAGGGCAGCGTCACCGACGGCAACTGCCGGTGGCGCGACACTCTGAGCCAGGCTCGGGGACTCCTGGTTCGGTATGGTCATCGCATCGAGCGCTGCCTTGCTCGGCAGAAGCGGGTCGGATATGGCTGTCGGGAGAGAGGCACCTCCAGCCGGTGCCGGTAACTTTTCGGCGTTTGCAGGCTTAAAAGGGTTCAAAGCATCCGAAGTGTCCTTGCGCGGCGCCTTTGGATCGGGTGTCGCCGCCTGCACATCGACCATCGTTTCATAAGCGGTCACTTTAGGCGGTGCGGCGTCCTTGGCCGAATTGAGGCTCAAAGCTGCGGTTAGCCGTTCCTCTTCTGCGGCCATGAGATGATTGCCACGCTCCAGGCGCAGACCGTCCTTTTTGAGGGGCAGCCGTACGCTGCTGCCTTCGAAGGCGTCGGCGAGGGCTTTGATGGCGTCCGACTTGTACGTGCCGCGAATCACTGCTCCACCCCAGATGCGCTCAGTAAACAGTCCGCACAACTCATTTTGGTGCAGGTGCAGCTCAGTCAGCGAGGCTTGCGGCAGCAGCCTGCATAGGGTACGGATGGCTTCCGGGGTATACTTGCGTCCACCAGGGGGTGGTGGATACGACGGGCTGATGTCGCACAGGTTGGTTGCACTCATGTCGAGCACACGCAGCGAAGCACTTTCCACAGCGGCGGAGAGGACCATCGTCCCCGCCTCCGCGCCGAAGTTGTTCTTCGAAAGGTTGAGATTCGTGAGGTTTGGGCACGCAGAAAGTGCGCCGGACAGGGCGCTCGCAAAGGACGCGCGCAGCCCGTTCTGGCTCATATCAAGCACAGTGAGCTGCAGCATGCCCATGAGGTCGGGTCTCGATATGGAGAGCCCAGGACTCGCGCGACCATTCCTGGCCGCTACTGGCCTGGTCGCTGCTGGGCTGGTCGCTGCCTGGGCGGGTTGCGTAAGGGCTGTGAGCCACTTACCGCCGCCCATGTCGTTGAGGGAGGCACCGCTCAGCTGCAGCATCTGCAGCTTACCGCCGAGTGTAATAGTTTGGGCCATTTCGGTCAGATGCTCGACGCGCGTCGTCCCATCGCCCCAGAGCCGATTTCGTGAAATGATGAGCTCCATCATCGGTTGGACAGTGGAGAGCGCGGTGCCGACCCGCGCCATACCGATCGACGTGATGACGTTCCCGGCCAGATTGAGCTTTGTCAAGCTCGCCGCGTTAGGAAGCGCTATTGCCAAGAGCTTTGTCTCCTCATCTGTGATGCGATTGTCACGCAGGTCGAGCATCGTGACCGATCGCAATAGCATCCCTACTGCGCGCAACGCTGTGGGCCGATGGCCGGCTACCTCCGCCCGAATCGAGAGTGCGGCTAAGGTGGCGCTCGCAGACGCCTGGAGCATGCCGCGCTCGAAGTCTGCGCCTACCTTCTCGCCTTCATTCAGGGTCTCTGCCCACCACTCACGCCACCTCCAGGGCTTTGCTGTCTCGGGCGGCAGCTGGCAGCCCTTGCACAGTGCTTGCGCGGCGAAGAATGGTGCCAATCCCGCAAGTGTGAGCTGCAGGTTCACCTCTGGCGCGCTCGACAGTAGCTTGAGTACAGGCATCTCGCCACGCAACGCCTTATCGGTCAGCTGAACGATGAGACTCTGCGATTCCGCTGGCAGCGCCTTGACGCGAGCCTGGATCGCGGCCGTGCGCTCGGCGATCGTGCCATGGCTCTCCCAGATGTTGGTGAGCTCCGCGGGCTTCTCGACGAACAGAGCTGCAGCAGCCAGATCCACGGCACGGAGCACGTTTTGCTCAGCAGCATGTGACTGGAAGATGGCGTTTTCGACGAGCTCGCGCATCTGCGCCGGTAGCTCAAAGTATGTGGGCGGCAGCTTCTTGAACGCGCGTACACGTTTGGCGGCTCTCTCTGCGGCGGCGGCCAAACGCACGGCGTCGTTTGCCATTTCGACCGCGCGTGCCGCTTCGTCCTCAGCGGCTTGGCGTGCAGCTGCCTGTCTCTTAAGCAGAAGCTTCGCCTTGCTCTCACGCGCGAGAGCCTCTTTGAGGGCACGGCGATCCTGCATCACACGCGAGATCGTGAACATGGCCGCCTCCTTGACCTGTGCCACCTCCTTCGCTTTGGCTTCGGCCTCAGCTGCAAGAGAAGCTGTGCGGATGGCTACCTTTTTGTCTTTGTAGGCCGCTTTGTCTTTGATGGCCGCAAGCTCGGCCTCACCTTGGAGCCGAGTAGCCTCGGTCTCCTCGAGCGTCTCCATCGTCGCACGCATTCGATCCTCCTCGATATGAATCCTGGCCCACTTTGCGGCCACCTTGCGCCCCCAAATGGTGAGCACCTTGGCAGCCGTCTCGCGCTTCAGGACCTCAAACGCATCCTGCTCCTTCTGCAGTGCCACCTCCACCTGGGCCACCTTCGCCGCCGCCTCGAAGGAGAGGGAATTTGCATTGCTCACAAAAAAGTCGCTGACGGTCGATGCGCTTTTCTGGATTCTGGCTGGGCTTGCGACAGGAGAGGCGGAAGCCGTGCTCGCCGCCTCTGCCGATTCCGTCTCGGCCGCCGCCGCCTCGGCCGATTCCGTCTCGGCCGCCGCCGCCTCGGCCGCCGCCGCCTCGGCCGATTCCGTCTCGGCCGCCGCCGCCTCGGCTGCCGCCGCCGCCGCCGCGGCAGCCGCCGCTTTCGTCGCCTCTGCCATCGCTGCGAACTCAGCTGCTTCTCTTTCGGCCTCAAAACGCTGCGCCTCCGAAAACGCTGCCTGCTCGCTGCTCAGTCGTACACCGTACTGGGTTTGAATGTCGTGCCAGCGCGCAGCAAACTCAGCCCTGTCGATAACGCCGGACTGATCCACGTCCATCTCGTCGAAGAGCATTTCGGCCTGCGATTCGGTGAGCAAGCCGCCCAGGCCGATAGTCGCAAGAAACTCGCTGAGCGAGATCGTGCCACCCCCATCCGCATCGAAGAGGAGGAAAGCATGGCCAAGGGAGCTGGCTTTGCGCATGCCCGATCGCTCGTCAGGTGAAGAATCCGCAGGCGCGTCTCCTGACGGCGTGTCCTGCTCCGACTCCTCCGCGACCGAGTCCGTAGTCTTTTGCTTCGCTAACTTTACGCTCTTTTTCTTTTTCTTTTTTTCGCCGCGATGCGAACTGGAGCTCTTGTCGCTGCGCTGGCTCGAATCACCTTTGTCTCTTTTGCTTTTGGACGTCCGAACGGACGTACCCTCCTCCGAACCAAACCTCATCGAGTTTGCTTGACTCGGAGCTTGGTCACTATCGCCAGTTGCACTGTCTGACATTGGGAGCTTCAGTTTATTTGACTTCGCTGGGGAAGGCTTCGACATTCCCCTAGAGGGGTTTTCCCTCCGCGGCTTGTCGCAAGGTTTTCGTGCCCAAAAATTCTTGACGCTCGCAACTCTTTCCGAAACACGTCTCCGAAAATAAACTTTTCGGAGAGATTTACTATAACGAGTTTGGGGGCGCCCGGCACGTTCAGCAGGTGCCCCAGCCTCAGACACGGAGTCACCGCCTCACTGCTACTACTTGTACGACGACGCAGAAGACCCGCCTTGAGCGAAACCGCCGACCTCGCCCTCGCCTCCGCCTCGGTCGTCCTTGCTCGGGCTCGTCAACGTGTCTGCGATGCCCCTGTCGTCGCCGCCACCGCCATCCTCGCCGGACCCGCCGCCAAGACCGCTCTGCGGCGCCATACCCACCCGTTGCCCATTTCGGTAGATTGCCATTGCGGTGGCGACCATGCTTGAGACGTCGCCCATGTTGGCCGGCACGACGACCGTGCTGCCCGAGGCGGCGAGCTGCTTGAAGGCGCTCACATACTGCTCGGCAACGCGCAGCGTGGACGCTTGTTGGCCGCCGTGGGCAGTCACTGCCGCGGCGACGAGCCGGACGGCGTTCGCGGTCGCCTCAGCTTGCGCCTCGATGGCGCGCGCATCGCCCAGCGCAAGATTGATACGCTCCTGCATAGCCGCCTCAGATGCGAGGATAACGGCGGCTTTCTTGCCCTTGGCCAGGTTGATCTCCGCCTCCTGCTCGCCCTCGGAGTCGAGGATGAGCGCGCGCCTTCGCCGCTCGGCCTCCGCCTGCATCTCCATGGCGGCGCGCACAGCGGGAGGCGGCGCAATGTCACGGATCTCGTAGCGCATGCACTGGATGCCCCACGCGACCGCCGCTGCGTTGATCGACTCGACGATGCTTGCATTGAGCTGATCGCGCTCCAGAAACGTTGCGTCCAGCGTGAGCTTGCCAATCTCCGACCTCATCGTCGTCTGTGCGAGCTGCGTGATCGCAAAGTGCGCGTCTTCGACGCCGTACGCGGCCGCGTATGCATCGACTACGCGCACGTACAGCACGCCGTCGATGCCGATGCTCACGTTATCGCGTGTGACCGCGGTTTGCGTCGGCACCATCAGGGCCTCCTCCTTGAGAGAGAATACATACCTCACCTTGTGCCTGCAAAAAGGAGCACGCAAGAGAGTGAGAGGTGACTCGAGCAGCTCTAGCGTGACCCTTGCCGAGAGGAAGGAGTTAGAGTGCACGCAAGCACGCACACGAACGGCACGAGGAGGCGCAGCCCTGGTTCGAGCACAGTATGGAAACGTCCAAATCTCTCAACAACGTAAGCCATCTGCTGCGGCACGACGACAACACCGAGATTAAGGGGTGTCTCCATCCGCGAGAGCGACGACATGGGCCGCGCTGCGACGACCCGCGACAGCAAAGGTGCTCGCGGCGCGAGCCTCGCTGGAAGCCCGGTGGCCACTCGTGCAAAAAGCTGCATGGTGTGTCAGCCAGATCCGAGGTTCAACCACGTGGCACATTTGCTCGTCATTCACAAAAGTCCCGAGGCGCCCGCACTAGCACGTTTCAGGGTTGCCTTTGGAGAGTGGCGCCGTGCTGTGAGGCTACTGTGAAGAGAAGTCCTCGGCCGCGTATCTTGACGGGGACACTGCACGACTTCTTTCGCTTCATTCCAGTGTGGAGGTGTATTCGCAGCCCCGATGGGCCGCACATCGAGTGCGAACGGTGAGTGCCGGGCCTGCCAAGGCGCCCACCGTGCGCACACGTGCCGCGATCGCGGGCTGGGCGCACTCCCGGCACCAGCGCGTGCAGCAGCAGCGGAGAAGGTTAAGGTGAGCAAGGCTAAGGAGAAGGAAAAGGAGCCCAAGGAGAAGGAGACATCGTCCGCCCCTGCAGCTAGCGTTCGGCCGTACAAGGCGTCCTCCTCAAAGGACGTTGAGCCACCAGAGCCCGCGCAGATGAACGAGGCTGATCGCATCAAGCTGGTGGCACTTCAGAATGAGCTAAAAGGGTCACATACCATCCATACAGTCGCTGCCGCCAAGGAGCTCCTGGACGGCGATGGTGAGTGCGATCGGAACGCTTTATGTGCGAAGCATGGCATCACCGCGTCCCCGGCGGCATTCGAGCGGATCACCGCTGTTGTCAAGCAGCTTGGGCTCCTGCATTTGCCGAAGGGTGCGGTGAGCATGGAAGACCCAAATGATTCCAACTTGCTCAACGATCTCCAGCTGCTTCTGCAGACGGCGAATGGCGTCGGTGGCCACTCGCGCTCAGCCTGCGGTACGCACCGCGCCTGCGCCACGACGCGGCGGCCGCGCCGGCCAGACAGAAGGCGCCGAGCTGCGCCACACGCAGAACGTGCAAGATGCCCTGCCATTATCTCGCGCGCACTCCTCTGCACCTCCTCACGCCTGCTGACGCGAGTGCGGCGCTGTCCCCGCAGCATTGAAAACGATTGCTGTTGCCGTCGAGATGCACCGCGTGCCGAAGCTCAATTTCACCGCCTCGTGCGCCCGGCATGACATTCGCGACGCCCTCGGACAGTACGCCTTGCCTCGAGCCCTCAAGGCTGCCTCTCCCTAATGAGTCCCTCATGAATCCCTAATGAGTCCCTGTGCCGAGAGCCCTCAAGGCTGCTTCTCCATGACTGTCGCCAGTAGCTTGCCGAGCCAGCGCGCACCGCGCTCGCCTGCTGCCCTCGCCGACGGTCGCGATGCGCCGCCTCTGGTTCTGCGTCCCTTTCTCGCAGCTCGAAGCAGAACATTCAGGAACGCGTCGCTGCCGTGCGCGACCGCATCAAGGAGCTCGGACTGCTCGAGCAGACGTGGCGCTCGCCCATCGACCGGCAGCTCGTCGCGCAGGTGCGTGCAATCATCAAGGGCGCCAGCGTCGCGCAGGCGGCCGCGGCGATCGGTGCGTACGGAAACGACCTCGAGAGCGCGTGCGAGCACGTGCGGGAGGAGCTGGGGCTACCGGCGACCGAGACCGCCTTGGACACTGAGCCCGCGCGCGACCTCAATGACGACGCGCTGCTGCGCGAGTTGCAGCGACGCCTCAAGGTACGCTCGTCCGCCCCAGCGCTCAAGACGATTGCCGTCGCCGTCGACCTCTGCCGCAACGAGGAGCTCGACTTCGTCGCCGCGTGCGCTGCGTATGGCATCTCGATCGCCTCGCAGCGCAAAGCTGTGTATGAGCGTGTCGCGGCCATCCGCGACCGCATCAAGGAGCTCAACCTGCTGGAGGCTGTCGAGCAGGGGCTGCCCGACCCGCTCGATGAAGACGGCGGCGAAAGAGACGGCGCCGCCACCTCCTCCTCTGCTGCGGGCCCTGAGCCCTCGCCAAAGCGCGCTCTGCCGCTCGACGACGTCGTATGGCTCAGTCGACTGCAGGAGCGCGTGGGACCTCTCGTCTCACGCTTCAACGGGCAGAAGAAAGAGCCGCCGACGCTGCCGAGTATCGCTGCGGCCGTTGAGATGTGTCAGATCTCGCAGCTCGACCTCGCGGCGCTGTGCATCAAGCATGGCATCCCGGTCGAGGCAGAGCGCTCCAACCTCGCGCTCTTCAGTCACCTGCGCGAGCTGCGCGACAGGATCAAGACGCTCGCTCTGCTTGAGGTGGCGCCCGAGACGCTCGGCCTCGACGCGCCTCACCACTCTCAGGAAAAGCTCATCTCTCTGCAGCTGCGCATCCAGCGCTCGACTACGCCACCTAACCTGGACAACATCGCCGTGGCCCTCGACCTCGTCGAAGGCGACGGGCAACTCGACCTAGTGTCTGCGTGTGTGCGCCGCCGCCTCGAGCTTTCACAGAGTCGCAAGGACTCGATCGAGGCGCTGAGGGTGCGCATCCGGCAGCTCGAGGAGCCGCTGGATGCGCCCGTCGACCCCACGGCCGTTGCCGAGGTGCGCGCACGCATCAAGCGCTCGGGCGTAGACAAGGGCGCCACCGTCGCCCAGGCGGCGGCGGCGATCGTCGCTTGCGGTACCGACCTCGACGCCGCGTGCGACCACGTGCGGGAGCAACTGGGCCTATCTCCTGCGTCGGAGGAGCTGGAAGAGGTCAATGCCGAGGATGGAGGCGAGGGTTCGCCGTCCGACGAGCCCTTCGAGCCGCGCGAGGACAAACCGCCGCCGCCGCCACTCCCAGAGGCGCTCTTGCGCGAGTTGCAGCGACGCATCGCACTGCACAAGAAGACGCACGTGCTTACAGGACTGCACCTGATCGCAGCTGCTGCCGACCTTTGCCGTGACGACCAGCCTGCACGCTGGGACCAGCTCGACGTCGCCGCCGTATGTGCGCGTCATGGCATCTCGCTTGGCAACCAGCGCAAGGCTACCTTTGACAAGCTCAAGGACCTCCGTGACCGGATGCGCGGCTTCGGGCCGCTGGAACAGCTCGTCACGCCGGTAGAGCTGCCCTCGACGGACGACGACGTGCTGCTGCACGACATCCAGCTGCTGCTGCAGACCTCCAATGGCAATGGCGGCGCCTCCCGGCCCGCGTGCGCGATTAAGACGATCGCCGTCGCCGTCGAGATGGCGCGCGACTCACATCTCGATTTTGACGCGGCGTGTGCGAAGCATCAAATCCCTGGGGTCGGCTCGAGTGCACGCAGCGGCGTCTTCGACCGTATCGCTGCCGTGCGCGACCGCATCAAGGAGCTCGGACTGCTCGAGCAGACGTGGCGCTCGCCCATCGACCGGCAGCTCGTCGCGCAGGTGCGTGCACTCATCAAGGGTGCCAGTGTCGCGCAGGCGGCCGCGGCGATCGGTGCGTACGGAAACGACCTCGAGAGCGCGTGCGAGCACGTGCGGCAGGAGCTTGCCGTGAAGGAGGCCAGGGAAGCGGAGGAGGCTGCCGCTGCTGCTCTAAGAGCCAAAGAGGCTGTGGCCGCGGCTGTGTCATCAGCGGGCGAGACAGGCAGCGGAGGCCGCAGTCGATCCTCTGGAAAAGGGCCGATGGCAGCATGCGCGGCGTCCTCGGGCTTGGGCGCGTCCTCCTCTGCGGCGGGCATGGCGGCGTTGTCCCAGCAGTCGCTCGTTCCCGACGGTTGGAGCGACGAGGATGAGGTGGGCGCATGGGCGGCGGCGGACGCGGCGCGCCTAGTGGCAGAGATGAATGGTGACGGAGATGACGACGAGGGGTGGGCGGATCCAACCTTCTTTAGTGGGTGCGACGCCGACGAGGCAACGCACACTGTGGCACCGATAGTTGCAGTGCCTTTCTTAGATCCCAACATCCCCGTTGCCCCCTCAGCCGCGGCCGCGGCCTCGTCGCGGGGCAGCCCCACGTCTAGTGCCGGCAGTGGCGCTCTAGGCAAGCGTGCGCGCAAGGATGAGGAGCTAACGCTACTGAGCAACGTAGGGAACGCGACTCAGGAGCAGGCGGTGGCGGATGCCCTTGATGGCGACGGTGATGAGGAGCTGCCTGCTTTCGAGGAGCCCGCGGTGCACGGGGCGGAAACTCCACAGAATGGCACGGCCGCAATCAAACGATCGGCGTCGGAGGCGTTGGACGAAGAGCAGGTGGATACAGGCGAGGCGAAGATGGCGCGGCTGAGCTGACAGATGCCGCGCTGTGTACCCGATCGCGCCATGCAGCATTGGCGTGTGCTTTCAGGGAAGGAGGGAGGCGCGTGTGTGTGATACAATCCACTTTGGCAGGCTGTTCTTCCGGCCCATAGGCCAGGTTCGGTGTGCTGAGATGAACGACACTAGGCCGCCTCCAGAGGACCACCAAGCCCCGAGGCGTGGCGTCTTGTTGTTTGTGAACGGCGAGCTTTTTGGACTAGGGTGGGTCGCGGTGCATGTGAGCGTGGTCCTTTGACACTGCGTCGCGTTCCGTATAGAGACCGGTTGCGGGTCGGCGATTTAGAGGAACGTTTTTGTGGTTAGTCAGCATATGTCGCATATGCTGTGCCTGTGTGCCACGTCGACACAAAACACAGCGTTCCAGCCGCACTGCGACGATGCCGGCGCGGTGGCTCCTGCTGCTTGTCACCATTCCAACAGGTGCCAAAGGCTCTGGCTTGCTTGGTATTGACATCGGCAACGTAAATTCGGTAATCGCGTCTCCGCGTCGTGGAGGTGTTGATGTGCTGGTGAATGAGGCCTCTCGCCGACAGACGCCTTCAGTTGTTGCTTTTAATGAGCGCCGCCGCTTTGTGGGTGAAGGAGCTGTGTCGTATCTAGTGAACAAGCCTGCAGGGTGTGCTGCTGAGCTCAAGGCACGCTTGGACGCTTCGTTCAACAACGCCGACGCGGAGCTTCTCGAGGTGACCTCGCAGGGTACTGTGCAGCACTTCTCAGCAACGCAGCTGCTCGCAATGCTCTTGCACCAGCTGTGCGTCACTGCCTCGCGTGAGCTCGGCTCTGTGCCATCTGACTGCACGATTGCAGTCCCCTTGCACTTTGACGCGGCAAGGAGGCAGGCGATTCTCGACGCTGCGCGAATAGCCGGGCTCCGCAGCACGCGGCTCATCAGCGAAGTGCGTTGCTCCTCCCAAGCTGATGCAATCTGCCCCTCCTGCCATGCATGCCGGCTTGCGCTTCTCTCAACGACCGCCATGTGTCGATCCTGCGCAGGGTGCCGCGATCGCGCTCGACTATGTCTTCGGCCGAAGCGACCTGCCTGAGAGCGTCGACCACCACGTCGTCTTCATCGACGCTGGCCATGCGGGCGTGCAGGCGTGCGTGGTGCGAGCGCGTCGTGACTCGGCCGAGGTGCTCGCCCACGCCTTCGCTCCGGGCACGGCAGGCGCGGTATGTCGCTGCTCCATCCGCGCGGCGCGCGCGCGCGCGCGTACATCTCCCATGCGCTTGAATCTGAGGCCGCCAATGGCGAATTGCAAACACAAACCAAGATCTGTTCCGACGGCTCCGGCCGGTGTGGATCCATGTACTGCGGAGGCGAGCGGCAGCGTCATCGCGCGGGCCATGCACGCGCGCCTGCGACTGGTCGTGAACTCGCCCCTTATCAAGTCGCCGTGCGCCCTCGGTCCCTGCCATGTGTGCCCAACACGACGCAGGCGATGGACGAGCTGCTGTGTGCGCACCTCGCCGCCGACTTCCGCGATCGCTTCCAGGTGGATGCGCTGGCTGAGCCCCGGGCGGCCAGCCGGCTGCGCCAGGCGAGCGAGCGCGTGCGTCGCGTGTTGAGCGCAAACGCCGAGAGCACCGTGGCGCTCGACTGCCTCGTGGGCGAGACGGACGTGCATGGCAGCCTCACGCGCTTGCAGCTCGAGTCCCTGTCGGGTCCACTCATCGACCGAGCTATGTGCGCGTGCCTCGATGCCGTGCGCGGCGCGGGACTCGTGCCAGCAGCGCTCGATGCGGTAGAGCTTCTCGGCGGCTACTCACGCACGCCGGCCTTCATCGCTGCTGTGCAGAGAGCGTTTGGGCGCGAGCCGAGTCGCTCTCTCAATGCCGAGGAGAGCGTCGCTCGCGGCGCGGCGCTCGCCGCCGGCCTCCGCAGCCGCACCCTGCGCATGCGGCCGCTCCGTTTGCACGAGGGCCTGCTGCATGCGACCTCGATCCACTGGGAGAAGGAGGGGGGGGGACGACCACTTGGCTGCCATATGCTTCCCAAGGCGGGGACAGTGCCGCTGCTGAAGCGCATCACGCTGCGTACGCGCTCGCGCATGCAAATCAGCTGTCGGTACGACAGCAGCCCTCGCCAACTAGCGTGTCGCGTGGAGCTCGGCAAGGGCGCTGGCGACGACGCCAGCGATGCCGCGCGAGCGCTCCTGCGTGTCGATGTGCTGATCGACGACAATCAGCTGCCGTCGATTCGGGCATACGAGGTGACGACGACGACGACGCGACTGAATACGACCGTCGAGGTCGACGGAGTGTTCTGTGCACCGGCCGCGCCTGAAGAGACTGCTTCAGACGGCCCTGGCAACGAAGGCTCGTCCGGATCCGCAGACAGCGCTGAGGGCACGGCGTCAGGTGGGGCCTCACCCGATGAGACGAGCTCTGCCGCGGCAGCGGCCGCACATGAGCACCCCGTCGCGGCGGGCGCGAAGGGAACGGCCGAGCCAGCGGCGCCGCCACCCGTCATGGTGCGTGCCCTCGAGGTGGCCGAGCTGTCCCGCCTGGGCCTAAGGGAGGACGAGCTAAAGCGTGCGCGTGATCTCGAACTGTCGATGCAGCGTGCCGACGAGGCGGCCGAGAAGGCTGATGCTGCCAAGAACGATCTCGAAGGGCAGATCTACCAGGTACGCGCCACCCTCGAAGAGCGACTTGCAGGGTTTGCGAGCGACGACGAGCGGCAGGCACTCGCAGCGCAGCTCGAAGCATGCGAAGGCTGGCTGTACGGCGAAGGCGAGCAGCAGAGCGCACAGCGCTACGAGCACGAGCGCGAGGCCGTGCGCGCGAGCCTCGCGCCTCTCGAGGAGCGAGCAGCCTCACACCTGAACGTGGCGGCGGAGCTTGAAGCGCTGGACGCCGAGTGCGCCAAGCTGCGCGCTCTGCATGGTGCCAAGCCCTCTGCAGCCGAGTACTCAGAGTCCATGCTCGCTACAGTGGCTGAGGCGGAGCGATGGGCAGCCAACGCGAGAGAGAAACTGGCCGCGGGACCGCGTAACAAGGAACCCGCCATCCTGCCGGCAAAGGTGCACGCACAGCTCGAAGACCTACGCGCAGCACAGGACCAGGCAAAGGCAGCACAGGCACAGGCGCAGGCACAGGCAGCACAGGCACAGGCAGCACAGGAGCAGGCAGCAGCAGCCGAGGCGGCGTCGGCCGCCGCAGCTACCGCGGACAAAGCCAAGGAAGCGGAAGACGATGCGACAGAAGAGGATAGTTAGGTGGCCTCTCGGATGCGCCTGCTTGTGCGATGCGAAGCACAACATCCGCGGCGGGCGGGCCCGTCGAACGTCATCGGGCCGTACGGCGGTACGGGACGGAGAGCCAGTTTGCAGTTACGAAGACCGAGGGTGAATTCGCAGAGAACAGAGATGCGGCGAGCTGTGTTTGAGGTAAAGGTGCTCAAGAAGTATATAGGAAGTATATAGCGCGACCGTGTTTTTGTACGTTGTACGGCTCCTGGAGCGCATCATCCAGGACGTACGGCGTCGACGTACGGCGAGGGCATCTGCGGTCTACGCACCGATGCCCCGACGGCGACCGCCCCGCCGAGAAACTCCCGACAGCGCCGCGGGACCTGCTCACACCCGCCACCCGCGCCACGCCCTCAGCCCTGGTGCACAGAGCGCGTGCTAACTACTATACGGACGAGAACGCATTATTGTCGCACGAAGAAGCATCGACAGTGCTCTCCTGTCGCGCCATGGAAGCGTCACATGCTCATGCGGGGGCAGCCTGCTGTGTCGGTGCCGGCGCGGGCACAAAGAGTCTGGTGGGGTCGCTCGGATCGACGTACGCAGCCTGCACGAGCATCGTTGCGATGTTTAATGCTGACGGCGCGTGCGCCGGCTGAGCGAGCCGCTGGCGCATCTCCTGAAGCAACCTGAAGAAGAAGGGAAGGAAAGTGCCAACGCCACCATTGTTGAAATATATGGTCCACTTGATGTCGGCGCTGAAGCTGCTGCCCTCGAGTGGCGGGCTGGCACCGGTCAGATTGTTGGCCCAGAAGATGGGCTGGTTGAAACTCTCGTCGTAAAGTGTTGCCAAGGGCATGTCGAAGCCATGGAAGCCGGCGCGGCGAGCATCGTCACAAACGACGACCATACGCAAGGTCGAAAGGTAGAGTGTGCCGCTCGCCTCGAGCTTCGTCGAGCCGGACTTGGCCGAGAAGGAGATGCCACTGCGGGCGAGCACGAAGAACTCGCCCTCCATCGGGATGGGCTGCGAGTTGGAGAGCTCAGGGTCTTGCATTTTCCTTCTTCCAAAGGCCGTGTGAAAATCGGCAGCGTGAATTATGTACTCGTTTCGAAAGCGCGTCTGGTCAATTGTTATCGTCAGTTAGAGACTATAGACGCGCGAAACCGCCCTCAATCGAATACTGAATCTGTCATGTCGGGCATGTGTGAGGCCGTGAGCCCGTGACGCCTGACGCGCGCGCGCTGCTCACGTCGGCAACCCGACATCAACCCCACTTGTGGACGGCGCTGTTATCGCAGGCGCGGGAGGCGTTGCGGAGCTGGCATCGGGAGCGGCGCCACCGATGGCCGTGGCAGCCGCTGCGGCAGCCGCTGCTTCGGCCGCCTCGGCCTCCTCTTTCGCTTTCCTTTTGGCCGCGAGCCGCGCCTTGCGCTCATCGCGCTGCCTCTGCAGCTTCGCCTCCTGCTCGGCCACGTCGCGCTCGACGCGCGCCTTGAGCGTGGTGTAGCCGTCCTGCACCGCGGCCAAGAGCCAGGATAGGCCGAGATCGAGCGCCGAGCCAGAGTCGATGAGCCGTGCAGCGTCGAGACGGTCGGCGACCACGTGGCAATTCAGCGGCATGCTGCCCGGGTCGCTGCTGCCATCGAGCTCGTGCACGCGCAGAGCCTCGGCAATCTCGGCCGCGCCAACGGCGTGCGGTCGGTCCTGCTTGGTGGCGACCACGAGCAGTGGCTTGCCGCGCACGAGGTCGTGCGCGACCGCCTGGTGGAGCAGCTCGCGCGCCTCGGCGAAGCGCGCGGCGTCGGAAGCGTCGACGAGGAAAAGGATGGCATGTGCGCCGGAGTAGTACTCGGGCCACACGCCCCGAATGCCCGGGCCGCCGCCCAACTCCCATACCTTGAGCGGGCAACCGAACCGCTGCGCATCCTTCGTGATGAAGCCCGTCGTGGGCTTGGTCTGCTCGGATAGCAGCTTGCCGCAGAGCGATGCGGTGAAGGTAGTCTTGCCTCCACCGTCGCATCCGAGGAGCAGCAGCGTCATCTCTGGCCCAGCAGCTGCTGCACTCGCACCTGCTGCCTTCCCGCCCGCGCCCACGCGCCGCCAGCGGAGGGAGAAGAAGCTCAGAACTCTACGCCGGCGCGGCGCGTCACCTTTGGTGGGAGGCACGGTCTCGGGCGCCACGCGGCTCTTCTTGCTACCTAGCAGCCCGCCGAAAGCCATGGTGGCCGTTAGACAGTCGGCCTTTGGACAACTCGCACCGTCGAGAAGGCATCCAAATTTTTTGAACAGGCCCCCCTTGCGGTATTTCAAGGCTCGTGTGAACTCGACAATCTTCATGCGTAGGAACACGCCTAGGTGGCAAACTCGCTGAAGCGACGCCCGCACAATTGGATCGCCTCGATGTCAGAAATTGAGGAGCCTGACTTCGCGGCCGAGGATGGCGACCTGCCGCCGCCGCCGCCTGGAGAGGAGGACGACGACGCTCTTCCCCCTCCCCCGCCAGAGCCGACCTCGCCACTGCCGCCGCCACCCCCGAATGCCGAGACACCGGCGGACGTGCGTGCTAAGAAGTTGGAGCGCGCAAAGCACGGCAAGTTGGTGGACGAGTACGAGGCGAAGAAGCCGGGGAGCAGCACCACCGGCTTCAGCCTCGATCTCTCGGCCATCCCGAAGAGTGCACCGGCCGAGGGCGAGCACAAGCTCGGCGATGCTAGCTCGGGTGCGACGCTCACAACGCCGCGCGCCAGCAGCGACGTGGCGCTCACTGTGCGCGGCGAAGCGAAGCACAAGCAGAAGAGGCTCTTTAAGATGGGCCCTGAACGGCTCGGCGAGGGTAAGATCAAGTTCGCATGGCGTCCGGGCGGCAAGATGATCGCCACGGCCTCCTCGAAAAACGGCAGCCTCGTCATCCACCTGTTCCGACGAGACGGCTCTTTGTACAACTCGCATACGCTCGGGTCGGGCAAGTGCATTTGGCTCGAGTGGGAGTGGAAAGGCACGAGCCTAGGCGTCTTGCAGGAGGGCGCGGGCATCTTTCTGTGGGACGTTCCGATGGCAGACTCGGAGCCGCTCAACGTGCCCATGAGCCTCGCCCCCTCAATCACCACGAACGCCTCCTTCTGCAAATGGTCCAAGGTCGCCTCGCAGCTCGCGATCGGCACGACGCAGGGCAAGGTCATCATCTTCAACAAAGCCGAGGGCGTGATGCAGCTGCACGAAAAGAAGGGCAAGCACGGCGCGCCGGTCACCTGCGGCGACTGGCTCTTCGACAACAGGCTCGGCCTCGCTTCGGGCCTGCGCGTGAAGATCAGCCAACCCATCGCAGAGACGGGCTCAAAATGGGAAAGTTACTCCAAATTTCGCCTTGGAGGCATGCTCTCCAAGGTACCGCGCCACATCCGTGTCGCCGGCGATCCCAACCGCCTCGCCTTCACGCTCAACTACCCGCCCTTCGTCGCCGTCAGTGTGGGCGACAAGTACCTTCTCACGTTCGACACGACGCGCGTGAATGAAGACCTCGGCCTCACGTTCCCCGAGGACTATGGCGTCATCGCTGGCTTCCAGTGGCTGCCCAACCTCGTTCTGCTTGTGGGTCTCACCAACGGCTACATGGTCACCGTCGACTTTGGCGCGCTCATCAAGCTACAGCAGTCTAACAAGCTGCCCGACCGCGTCTCGGCGATGGGCACAAGCAGGGTATTCAACGAGTACCTGCAAGACGTCTCCGCCTTCTACACGGCCAACGTGGGCCAGCGTGTGGCGTGCTGTGGCGACACGATGGTCAAGATCGTGCACCGCACCGGCGTCGAGCTCGAGGTGCATCTCGAAGTCGACCTCGACAGGCAGGCCAAGATCGGCCACTACCTCGACAAGGTGGACTGGGACGACAGCGCCAAAGCCTTTGCATGCTCCGCGACCGATGGCTTCCTCTATGTACACGAGATCCTCGACTGAGCAGCTGCGTGCGCTGTTACCGGGGTCGGCCGCATCGCCGGTGGTGCCGCCAGCTCTCGCTGCCTGTGATGGCGGCTCGAGAGTGAGCGATGCCAGCCGGCACGGCAGGTGTCTTTCCTACTCAGGGACTGCTTTCCATGCGGGTGGGGGTGGGCGGCGGGCGTGAATGTGGCGATGCAAACGGGCTGCCGCAGTTAACGTTCACGTGTGGATGAAGAGCGTGCCACATCGGCCAGCAGGGTGTGACGAACTATGAGGTGATAAAAGCACCACAGACGTGTGTGACTGAGCGCCCGTCCCGGGCTGCCCCGACGAAGCGTCAGAGCCGCGTGTTGGAGCTTGGAGCGTAGTGACTGTACGTAGAGGTGCCGACTGTACCGAGTGCCGTGCGTGGGATACGAGTTCCGGCTGGACGCATCGGCCATCGCAGCTAGCATAAAACATGAATCATGATCGAGATTAACATAAATTGTACTATCGCGTATCCGGGCGCGCGCCCCGCTCCAACTCCGGCAACTCGTCTTACTGACTGATCCGATCTTTCGTTTGTAGCCGCGGAGCGCGGTGCGGCTGCGGCCTGCGGGGCCGCGCGGCGTGCGGGTGCCCGCGCCCTGGGACCTAGGCTAATGGCCGCTCTCTGTAGCTTCGTTTACTCGCAGGGCTCGACGTGAGGTTGCTTCCGGGCGGCTTGAACGAGTCGGGTGAACTCATATTCCTCGAGGAGCCAGAGGGGGGCTTACCTTGTTTCCTTAAGGCCTCGTCGTGAGCCGCACGCTGCTGCTGCCTCATTGACAACGCCAGTCGCGCTGCCTTCGCAGTTTGGCGGGCTTCTTTAGCGTGCCGGCGCTGCTCGGCGCGAGCGGCTCCCTCCTCTGCGGCGATCCTGCTGACCTCCAGTTGCTTTCGAATGCGCTTTCGAGCCAGGTACCACTGCACCGTGCATGCCTTGTGCCCCTCAATGGCCTTGCGCTCCGCAGGAGGCAGCGTTCTGAGCAGTATCCACGGGAGTGAGCCGGAAAGAGGCCACCCGGGCTGACTTTGCACTGGCCCAGCCCGGCCGAGGAAGAGAGGCAAGGAAACGCCCACCCACAGGAAGACGCACAGGCTCACGAAGATAAGGGCCGCTGACACCTTGAACTCCTGGGACAATTGGGCTGAGAGCACGGGCGCCATCACGACGGCGATCGCAAACCAACTGCTTGAAACTATCGACGAGCCGTGCGCATAGGCGTTCGCCGAGCGATCGACGCGACTGCCCTCTGGTGAATTGGCGTAGGCACGAAGCACGAAGGCAGCGGGTGGCGTGAGCAGCGCCGGGGCGATGCATGCGAGCACTGCTTCAGTGCTTCCGAGGGCCGCACCGGAAACGACGAGCAGCGCGAGTAAGGTGAGCGTCGCTGCGAAGACCACGAAACCAGTGATGACCGTGAGTTGGAGATTCGAGGTCACAACGAGCAGTGCGAGAGACGACATGGCCGCCGTGCGCAAGCAGCCAAATAAGGCCTCCGAGGGCAGAGCGGCCTGGGCGCGCATCCACGCCCATAGCGACTCAGTGCTCGGCAACGCGTGACCCGCCGAGGTGGGCGCGAGCGCGTTCAAATGGTGGGTCCAATTGAGCACGACTGCGGCGTTTGCCTCTGCCTCGAGGCGCTTGGCCGACTCCCGCAGCATCATATCGGCCGAGATCGCGACCGAGAAGATGCGCTCCGGGGTGGCGGCCACGTACGGCCGCCACTTGAACCCCACAGGCGAGTTGATGATGGTATGCAAAGCACGCGTCGGGTTGAGGGCGTCGGGTATTGGGAAGCTTCGGCCAAAGGGACGTGACGCGTTGCTGTTGGCGAGCCACAGCCGAAAGTCGTCCACGAAACAGTGCACCACGCGCTCGTCCGCCACCGAAGCCTTCTCAAGAAGACGGCCGCGCGCCGTTGCTCCGACGCTGAGCTGCAACCACGACTGCTCTCGCAGCACGTCGCACGCGGCCGCCAGGTGGGCCTGGCTCGCGGCGTCGAAGCGGAAGCCGTCGCGCCACCGGATTTTGCCCACGTAGCTCGAATCGCGCATCAGGTTGACGCCTGCTTGGTCGACGCCATCAGAGCCCCACAGAAAGGTGACGCGCACCGTCTTGTCGAGTGATGAGACGTCGAAGAACTGGTCCATCATCTGCTGATTGGCAACCAGTGGGTGCGTATCGATCAGGCGGCCACGTTGCTGACTGTCCGATTTTGCGCCCCCCACGAGAAACAGTACGAACCCAAAGAGCGAGACGAAGAACACGAGAAAAAAGCAACGCGCCGCCGGCTTGTACAATACTGGCACGAAGATCCGCGTGAGCAGGCGCGGGAAGGGCCACAACCAGCTGCCATGGACGTTCTTGGGCGGCTCGGGCTCCTTGCCGATGCTTGCCTCGAGGGCGCGGGTGTCGGACAAGTGCTCGGTCGATGTGAGCGGCTGCGGAGTCCAGAGCGACGCGAAGGCCGCATAGGCGGTGACGGCCTTCTCACCCTCAGCGGGCTTGCCCTGGCAGCAGAAGAACGCCAAGTTGGGCTTCATCTCGAGCTGATCGTGGAAGATCACGAGGCCGACCGGCAGGAAAATGAGCGCCATGAAGAGCTGCACCAGGAGCTGCACCGCGCAAAAGACGCCGAAGTGTGAGATCTGGAGCCATGAGGAGTATGAGCACGCCACGAAGGCGCACATGGCCACAATGATTGAGTGCGTGCATGCAAATCCCGCCTCGTTGAAAACCCAGTTGAGGCGCGCGGGCAAGGAGCTCAGAATCGCGGCGGACTGGGAGCTAGAGAGTTGCCAGGCGTCGATCAGGAGCGTCATGGCGTCAAACGAGAAGGCAGCGGTGACCGGTGAGGCGAGCAGCGTGAACTCCTCGACGTGTTTGAAGTCAAGGACGTACCGGTAGAGGAAGAGGGCACACGGCCATGCAACTATCGTCTGCAGTGTGCCCACGAGAGCCATGAAGGCGGAGCCCGTGTAGGCGAGATAGTAGAAGAAGCCGAGCAGCCACGGGAGCAACACGAGGGTCGTCAGTGAAGCTCGGATCTCGCGCTCCTCGGTTGCGCGCACGAGCGGATCAAAATCGAATCCCAAGTCCACGCCATCCCCCCCGGCGAGCTGCTTGAGCTTTGGTTGCAGTACATCAAAGCTCCACGTTTGCAACGCCTTCTCCTGCTCCTCGATGCAAGACTTGCGAATGCAGCGCTCTTGGCCACGCAACGGCCAGCCAAAGCGCAGCACGGCTCGTAGATGGGCATTCAGCCCACTCTGGCCAGGTTGCGCTTCGCCCGCAGCTGCGAGAGCCTCGCGTAGCAGCCCTTGCGCGTCGAGATCGTACGCCATCTCGCCGCGCACGCTCGTAGCCTCCGTGGCCTCGCCAGCGACAGTGCACTCGGGTCGCCCACTGCACGCGCCACAGAGTGGATCGGCCACCCAAACTTGGCCACTCACGCCATTCACGAGTCCGAGCCCCGTGCTCACCTCGCAATTCGCGACTGCGCGAACGCGCGCAAGCAGGAACGGCCGGTTGCTGTAGTGGTAGCATGCGGCTGCGCTCGGCTTGCTGAGCCCGAGCAGATCAGCCGTGTAGATGCGGTAGCCGTTCCCAGCCGCACACTGCCCACGCGACCACGCGCTCCATCTGCCGCGAACCGACGGATCTGGTTCTTCGCCGCGCGCCGCGCGCGAGAAGACGCGATCGAAGAAGTGGTTGACAACGGGCGAGTAGGTGCGCGTCGGCAGCAGCGTCGCCGCAAGGTGGGCCGTCGCATTGAGCGGCTGGGGCGTGGAGCGATCAGGCGAGCGCATCCCGTCCAAAAACGTGCCCACAGCGCTCACGGTCGTGTGCCCAATGAAGGCCTTGTTCGGCGACCAGCCGCATCTAGGCGGCTGCGCCAGGTCGTTCAGGCCCGTATGTGACGACACGTGCGCGCGCGCCAGCGCAAAGAGCTCGCGGGCGATGCAACCCTGCATTTCCCATGGTGGATAGGCCGGTGGCTGCGGCGGGAACGGAGGCCGGCTCGGTGGAAGTGGTGGGCGTGGTGGTGGGCGTGGCGATGGCGGCGACACGGGCAGAGGAGGAATTGCTGGAGATCCGGGCGGCACGGGAGGAGGTGACGGCGGCGGGTTCGGAGGCGGTCTCGGAGGCGGGATTGGAGGCGTGGCCGGAGGAGCGCTCGGCGGGGGTGGGAACGGCAGCGGAGGCGGCGGCGAGGAGGGCGGCGGTGGCGAGAAGGGCGGCGGAGGCCGGTGGCCCGATGCCGGTGCCGGAGGAAGCGGCGGTGGCGGTCTGTAGGGCGGTGGATACGGCGATGGCGGTGGAGACGGCGGCGAAGGCAACCTGGGCGGCAGCGCGGGCGGCGCTGGCGGATGGACGCATACCCGCTCAACATGCTGCTTGCACGTGCCCATCTCGGCGCATGCCCGCCCAGCGGCTGACGCGAGCCACTCGTTCGCTGTGGCGTCGAGGGAGGTCACGTCGCGCACGTCGATGCATGCGGCGATCTCGGCCTCCGACTCGATGCCCAGCCCCGATGAGCACGCGGACCGCTTGCACCACGTCGGGAGCAGATGCGGTCGAAGGCAGTCGGTAAACTCGGGCGCGCATGTGGAAACGGCGTGCACGAGCTCAGCACCACGAGGCAGCGAGAAGGCCGCAAGGTCGGTGTCGTCCAGGCTGACCTGGTTGTACGCGAGGGCCGTGAATGAGAGCGGGCGTTCGCATGCGTTCGAGCCCTTCGGCCGGTAGCAGTAATCGTTGTAGCCAGGTAGCGCGACGATCTCCTGCTCGATTTGACGCATCCGAGCGACTGCATCCGGTTGCAATAAGTCGAAGGTCTGCCGGTGCAAGCTGGCCGTATACATGAGGTCGAGCGAGTGCCACACCTCTCCCTGCGCCTCACGTGAACCGCCATCGTTGCCGTATACGCGTGGCTGGGCGAGCGCAAAGTCCTCGGCGAGCACGGCGGCGTGGCCCCACTGGGTGAGGGTGTCGTCCAGCCGAAAGTTGGCGGGCGGTGAGAGCTGCGCCTCTGGATCGCCCGACGCCCAGTGGGAGCCAGCGGACAGCCCGAGCAGCATAGTGCTGCCGAGTGCCATAGCAAATATCACGTAGGTGTAGTCGATAAAGTAATGGACGATCTCCAGCTCGCGCCGCGTCGCGTCTTTCTCCTGGTCCGTCACCTTTTTGACGAGACGGTCAGCCTTCCGCCGATCACGCGCACCAAAGCCACTGCTCGCTGCTGCACTGGCGCGAACGAGCGCGGACTCGATCTCAAAGTACGCGAGGCCTTCGCTCTTCGGCTTGCACCCGGGCGCGTGCGCGCCACTCTCAACGCTCTTGCCCAGGGAACCTGACGCCGTGCCGCCCTTGCTGGTGGCGGCAAAGTCGTCGAGATTCCGAGAAGTCTCCCCGACCTCCCGAGAGGTGAAGGCCCGAGCTGTAATCTCGCCCTTGGTGGCGAAGCGCGCAAGCGACGACGCGGCCCTGATCTTCCGCACGCGTTCCTCGTGATCGCGCAGAATTCTCTTAGCCAGCCCGTTGAGCTCTTCGGCAGAACCGGGCGGCATGCCGAAAATCTCCTTGAAGTAAGCAAATAGGGCGGCGTACAGCACCGGTGGGAACTTGACATCGCCCGTCTTGGCCCCGTCGGTGAACATGCCGCGGAGGAGCGCGGCGGACGCCTCCTCATCGGGCGGCTGCCGTTCGTGCAGGGACACGTATACCTGCGCGAGTGCCTTTTCGATGCGCGCCGGCATGCCGCGCACCTCGGCCACCTCGGCTTCGCGCCTCGTCTGCTGCAGCGCTTGCAGCACCTGCGAGTGCTGCGTGACTGGCTCCGCAACCCGCGTACCGTCTTTATAGCGCCAGGCAGCTTCATCGTCGTCGGCGAAGCGAGCGCGCTTCTTCACTTTCGGCGGCGCACTCCCACTCGGCGCACCCACGGAAACCACGCTGCCGTCCTGCGCCGCCGCAGCACCGCCAGAGAGGACGGCCTGTCGGCTACCCTGGTCAAGATCTCCCGCAGTCGGCGCACCTGCCTGCGCTAGAGCCATGAGCCGCTGCTGCCGCTGCTGCTGCCGCTGCTGCTGCGCCTGCAGTCTCTGCTTCGGGTCCAGCCTGCCGCTGCCGCCGTCGTCGTCGCCATCTGCCGAGCTACTAGGCACGATCCTTGCACGCGGACGCGACTTTTTTTCGGAAGAAAAGCCGTCCTTGGCCATGTCATCAGCATATTTCCGTTCCATTTCCCCGGCACGTGCGGCGACGGAACAGTATACAGCACGCCGATCTGCGCCACCGCTCCACGCCATGTCCTTCGGGCGAAGTCCTTCGTCCGTGCCGCCACCGCCGCCGTGGCCTAACGCGCCGCCCTTTTTCATGGCATCTGAGCGTCGCCTGCTGCTCGAGGGCTCTCGGCGGCTTGAGAGCACTCTGAGCCGCCCACTCATTGGCTCCTTCGATGGGCGCCCGCGCTCCATAGTACGCTTGCTGCTGCTGCTGAAGCCTGAGCGTGACGACATCATGTCGTCCAACTCGTCGAGGGCCGCACGCTCCTTCTGCGCTGCCTTCCAGGCAAGCTCTGCTTGACGCAGCTGGGAGCGCAGGCTCTGGTACTTGCGATCGAGCTTTTTGTCTTCGTATGTTGCCGCATGGCCCTCATGCTTGCGAAAGTGAGCCTCCCACGCGCGCAGCTGCAGCCGTAATTTCATGCGCTGCGCAGTTTCAACGGTGCGCTCATCGAGACCCACTGATTCTGGGTCCGAATCTTCATCTTCGTCGCCGTCGAGCGCAGAAGGCAGCCACACGCCTGCCATGCTGCGGCGTGAGGGAACTCAAAAACCCTTCATGCGCGAAATGGACGACGGTTGATTTGAGTACGACAGTCATCAGGCGCGCATTCGTTGGTGCCTCATCGGTTCGTTCCGCAAGCCCGGCTCACAGCCGTTTCACACAGTCCGGCTCCTCACTGTGTGAAACGGCTCCTCACTGCCGTTTTCACAGGAGCTCCCTGGTTTTCGAACTGTTCTATGGTGGAAGCTGTTCTGCATGCTTCCTCGGCTCTTGGTGATCGGATGCCGTCTCCAATACACCCAGTTAGAACCGTCGATTGTTTGAGCGACCTGCACGCCGCCCTCGCGGACGAGGCGGTGCTGTGCGTGCGCCTCGCTTCTTCGGGGTCGCCGTACAATCTTGGCGGTGTGCTGCACATTGCACGAAGCAGCTTCACGCTCGAGGGGGAGATGCTGACAGCAGACGCGATATCAGGGAATCAATCCCCGCCGGTAATTCTTCTCGGTGCGCTCCTTCTGAGCGCTGGGGAGGTACGTTCGATCACCATACGCCCGTCTCGCGGCGCCGCTCCCAGCACTGCCATCGTCAACATGCCCAGCAGCTCGACAGCCGTGATGCGCGACTGCGACGTCACGGCCGCGCCTCAAGCGGTGTCCCCGACAGTTGGAAGCACCCGGCTGTCGTCGCGGGCATCTTCGGCGTGCGCAGGAAGTCTACTGCGTGCGCCGTCAAGGGCGGGCGCGGCTGGCAGCGGCGGCAGCGGCGGCAGCGTGGCCATTAGTGTTGGCCGTGGCTCGACGGCACGGATCGAGCGCTGCCGGTTGCGAAATGGCGGGATCTCGATCGCCGAGGAGGCCGCGCCGCTACTCGTAGGCAACACCATCATAGGCGGGAGCATTGTGCTGTGCGGCACTGCCGTCGGATGCACACTCAGCGAGAACATAATCTGTGACAGCCGTGGCAGCGGCGTGCTGCTGAGCTATCGCGCGGCTGGCACGCTCACGGCCAATGTCATCCTCCGCAGCGCGGGCGTTGGCCTCGAGGTGACCTCGAGCTCGACACCCACGGTGCATCGGAATCAGGTGCTCGATTCGGGTGGTGTGGGGTTGCTCGTGCGTGGCGGCGCGTGCGGCGAGTTCGTCGACAATGTGGTGCGCGGCGCGTGGTCGAGCGCTGCCGAGCTGAGCGGGCGTGGCACCGAGCCACGGCTGCAGGGCAACAGGTTCCTCGAGGGCTCGGGCCGCGCCGTGGGCGTCCTCATCCGGGATGGGGCCGCACCACAGCTCTCCGGCGGCGAGGTGTCTGGACACGCCCTCGCTGGCATTGAGGTGGGCGATGGCGCCAACCCAACTGTGTCGGGATGCTCGATCCGACGGTGCGGGCAGGCGGGCGTACTGCTCATGCCGGGCGTGAGCGGCACGCTACGCGGCAACAAGATCGAGGCCAACCTGCGATCTGGCATCGAGTGCTCGAGCGGCACCTCCGGACTCCTCATCGAGGCAAATACCGTGAGTGGTCACAAGGCCGGCGTGGGCATCCTCGTACGCGCGGGCGGTTGCGGGCATTGGGTGGAGAATCTGGTCTCGGGCAATGCCGTGGGCATCGAGGTGGACGGCGCCGGTGCGCACCCGCTGATGCAACGCAACAAGGTGCACGGTAACCACAAAGCAGGCGTGCGTGTCATGTCGGGCGCTTCGGTCGAGTTTGCCGATGGCTCCATCCGTAGCAACGGCCACAGCTGCGTTGTGCACAAGAGTGGGGTTGGCGGAAGGCGAGGGGCACCGAGGCCGCTCATCGGCGACGACCGCGGCGCCGGAGTCGTCGTCCACGTCGGCGGCGAGGCTCGGCTCGACGGGAATGCCATCTCCGCCAACGCAGGGGCCGGGGTCTTCGCCGACGCCCACGCGCGACTCGAGCTGCGTGGCAACGCATTCGGGAGCAATCTCGGCGATGCCGTTCGTGCACGGCCGTCGACGAGCACCATAGTGTCCGAGGGCGACGCCAAGAGCGCCGACCAGCGCCGTGTGATCACGCCTGCCATCACGCGACGGCAACGCGTGCCCTTCGACTGGACCATTGAGCGTGGTGCAGCGGGGAACAACGTCTCTGCTGATGACAAGACGCTCGACGACCGAGTTGCGGAGATGCGTGCACAGTATTACGCCATGTCAGGGGACAAGCAGGAATGTGCCGCAGGCATGTTCCCTGACGGTATTGGGGATCCGTCGACCGTGTGCGTGATCTCATAGAGATTGTGGTACCGGGGCGATCGTGTGAAGGGCTCCGTTTCAACTCCGTTTCCTCAATGTACTGCATGACGCATACGAGGTCTGAGAGCAGGGCGTCCCCGCGCACACGCACGCAAAGCGAAAAGGAAGGGGTCCCTATTTAGGTTCTTGCCATCTTCGTCGCGAAAGTTGCAAGTTTTCGGAGTGGTCAGGGCAAGGCGAAGGTCTGCGAGCGAGCCTCCCGGATTGGTGGGACATGGCTGACGAGCGATCTGCTGAGCGATCCGCTGAGCGATCCGCTGAGCAGACGACCTTGAAAAGCTACGAATGGAAGTTTGTCAACGGACGGCTACTGCGATGCAGCCGAACACTGCCCCACGAACGTGCTGTATCTGCACGCTACGTCGCCGAAGGAAGAGGTATCCTACCACGGCTCAACAATGAGCCAAGAGGTGGGCCGCGGAGACGAATGGGGCTGTACAAGGAACCTGAACAACTGGTCGTTCGGGCGTGTGCAAACCCAACGGAGGTCGTGCACGACGTGGCAGGCTCACAGCAAAAGCATGACCCACGCCAACCTGCGCATCGGTCACCTCATACGGAAGCGGCCATCAACTGGGACAGCGGGCAGCTGCACTTCCTCACATTGCCCAGCATGCCACCATCGCCAAAGAAGATATCGGATCATCACGATGCACGTGGATCGTGGGTGAGTGACGACGTTGACGTCGGCTCTCGTGAGCAGCGAGCCTTTGCTCGACCGTCGAACCGCTCTGAGGCAATCCAGCTTGCCGAAAACCTCGAACGCAAGCTTCAAAACTCAGAGTCTGACTTGCACGCCACGCAGCGGTCTTGGCAGATCACATTCTGCGAGATTGTGCGGCAGGTGGGCCGCACGTCCATCGCAGTCACTACCATCTCTTTCGTTCACCTTCTCTTGCCCTTTTCCCCCGCAGGTGTTCGTGCACTGTGCTGAGCGCGGTGAGCTTCTGGATCGCGTGCGCCGATGGTACGAACTTGAACTCAATCGGCTCAATGAGATGCTAGAAAGGTCGCGGGAGCGTATACGAAAGCTGCAAGAGATGGCTCGGAAGGGAGATCCACTCACGATGGCAGAGTTGGACTCGAACATCGCCAAGAGCTCTCAGGTATTGTACACACTGCTTGTACCGCACAGGACATTCCTCTCTCCTCAAGAGTCGTCAGCCTGATCAGCTTGGTTCGATGCATGCGATGGTCGCAGCGCCTTGAGCTCATGCAAATGATGGCTAAGAAGACGGGTTCGCGTGGACTGGGCAAACTCTTTGCGGAGGCAACACGCGACTTCCCCATGCATGATCGGCACGACATGTTAAGCGAAATTTTGCCACAGATGACGCCTTTGCCCCGCGATCTGCTGCTCGATATTCTAGGATCAGCCACCATGGGTAGCACCGAGATACAGTTTATGCTAATGCAGCGGCTGCACGAGTCTGTCGCTCCAAGCCTTCGCGGGGAAATGATGGTCGAGCTTTTCACCGTGCGCCGCTGGCTCTCGATCTCCGCGGCCCTCTGTGGCTTTCGCCAATCCTTGTTGCCCCTTCTGCTACTCACCCAGAGGTTTGTGGAACGACACACACACGTGGCCACAGACAATCGAGGGTGGACTTGAGGAAGCAGCGGATGCAGTTGCAGATATTCTTCAGCTTACGATCATGGAAAAGGGGGGCATGCGTGGCATTGAGGGGGCGAAGCAAACCAGAAGACTGGTTTCTAAACTCGTTCCTGCCATGTCCGACACCTCTCGTGGTGCAGCTCTGACAGCTATTTTGAGCGGCCTCAGCTCAGAGCAGAAGGCGAGCGCCATTGGCGATGCCTTCGAAACCCTTGCTACCGGAACCTCTGACATCATTGCAGTGCTGAAGGAGGTCATAGAAGCACTCAACGCCGATGATCGCGCAAAGCTGTTGCAATCTGCGCTCAAGGAGACTTCGTCAGATGAGCGCGTCGCAATTCTGAGCTCGCTTCTTGAGCGCATAAGTCCCAACGAGCTAGCGCGGTCACTCTCAACGCGCGCCCAAAATGTAAGCTTGCTCTCGGCAATGCCTCAGGAGATGCTTGCAAACATCCTCAAGGAGTTGCCACTGGTCGCTGACGGCTCGCAGCTCGCTTCCATTCTGCCTCCAGCACTGCTCCAAACCTGGGGATCAAAACTACTCGGAGCTGCACCAGAAGATGTGTGCAAGGCATGGCTCACGCAGCTCCTGACTGCACAAAGCAAAACATCGACCAACCACGCTTCGTTCTCACAGCTGCTCGTCGAGTCGCTTGGACCCGACGTATTCGCCTTCGCATATGCGAATCTTGGGATGAATGAGCGCCTTCGCATGCTCTCCGCCATCAACGAGCTCAAGCAGCAGGGAGCTGTGTCGCCTGCTCCATTCTCGAAGCGAGAAGTTGAACATCTGATCAGCATCCTAAATCTCGCGCCCTCTGCCTCGTCCCCTGTAAGCAGCACTTCTGGCTCTCCATTTGGCTCGCCCACCAGTGGTAACCATCTTGCGCATCGACGTGGGGGCGTCGGTGGCGCATTCAATAACATCAGTGGCAACCTTCTTCAGCAGCGTCGCGGCAGTGTGCTCTTCCCCCTTCCGGGTGGTGCCCCTGGCCTGATTGCTGGTGCAACGCGCGTGCGGGAGAAGGTTCAGGTCATCCCTTTGGATCAAACCATTCGAACGATTGCTGACATTTATCAAAAGAAGGTCAAGGACGACCAGCTAGCTGACCTCAAGACTCGGATGCGGTGTCCGATGACCAAGTTCACGCGAAACTATCTCCTGCGCCAGTACGGTATGAAGTCCGTGGCCGAGAAGGCCATGAGGGAGCTCATTGCTACCGTGAGAGCGTACAGTCTGGGCGGCGAGCAATCGATCGTCCGCATCCGCATGTTTGGCGAGATGAACGGCTTACTCAAGAACGAGTACGGATTGCTAATGCCACCTTGGTGTGATCGAAAGACCGACTTTTTCCTCTTCGTCCTCGTTCGGCTCGCCCTCAGCGCCAAAGACGGTGAGAAGCCTCCTGTTGATTCACCGCCGACCATCAAGTCGCTTGCAGCACTGTCAGCTGCTGACCGTGGCAGAAGAGGCTCAATTCAGCCGGTTCGCTCGAATCGGTCGAACAACCAGAATACCATACTGTGGTCTACTGCGCCCATCTCTGGTATCAAGGAAGTTCTTTGCCGTGAGCAAGTCACCATTTCTCTCGCCGCAGCCCAGTCCATGATCGAGGTGGCTGTTCTTGACCGCACAGTGAGCGCGGATGCCATGTGTCGGGTTGAGAGGCTTGCCGAGGACAGGCCAAGTACGTCTGAGCAGGTCTCGTGTGGCGTGGTGCATTTCGACGACTTGCTCGAGGTCATGATGGCTGTTTGGGATGAGCAGGAGAAGATTCAAGCACCGCGTGTGGATGAGCATTTGCGCAAGACGTTTAAGGGTCTCGCTGATGCCAATGGACGCATGTCATTCACCGACTTCGAAAGCTTCTGCACTACTATCAGCAACCAGAGCCTAGAAGAGGACCGCATTCTAGATATGTTTGATGACGCCATACGAGAAACAGAGGTGGCAACTGGCGAGGAGACGGACACAATCTCCCTTGAGGGCTTTGCACGCATCGCGCGCTTCCACAATCTTATATCATTCAAAAGCTTGAGCTGCCTCGTCGACGCTGTTTCCCTCGGCCGTTCAGAGGCGCCAAAAGCTCGAGACCGCGATGGCACCGAAAGCGAGGCAAGCAGCTTCTCTCGCACAACCGGCTCTGATAGCGTCCGACGAGGACCCGAATCGCGTGGGAGCAGCAGCAGGCGCACCGTCATCAAGACGAGCTCGAGCAAAACGAATGATAGAAATTCTGGACAAGACAGACGGCACGCGCTCCTTCAGAAGCCAGAGCGTGTGCACAATGTCATCTGGTCCGCGGTTCAGTCCCACTTCCTCTTCCGTCATCTGTCTGCGGACATGCACCGTGAGCTTGTGCAGCGCATGGTTCCAGTACCTGCGATGCCTGGGCAAGATATCATCAAGCAGGGTGATAAAGGAGACTACTTCTACGTGGCGGAGAGTGGGGCGTTCGATGTGATCGTCAATGACGAGAAGGTACACACCTACCAGGCAGGGGATGGCATTTATCCATGCTTTGGTGAGCTGGCTCTGCTCTATGCCAAGCCCCGCGCAGCGACGATCCGTGCTTCTGGGCCGGGCATGCTGTGGGGGCTCGACCGCAAGGGATTCCGTTCAGTGCAGATGTTCTCATCAAACATTGACTTGATGAAGCTGCTCCGAAAGATGGACATCCTTTCGTCACTCCCCTTCAACTCGCTGCAGACCCTGATGAATCACATGGTTGAGCAGTCGTTTGGCGGTGGAGAGTTCGTCTTCCACGAAGGCGACGACGGGGACTCGATGTACGTCATCCTCTGCGGCACTGCTGTCGTCACGAAGGCTAAGGCTGCTGTGCATTCACGAACGCAACTGGTCGACGGGCAAGACCATGAAGAGGGTGAGGAGGAGATGATGCAGCTTGAGGCAGAGATGTACTTCGGCGAGCGGGCGCTGCTCGACAATGCGCCACGTGCTGCCTCCGTACAATCGCTCACTCCTCTAAAGTGCATGAAGATCGAGCGTGCTACGTTCGAAAGGCTACTCGGCCCACTTCAGCAAATCATCGATGCCGATAGACAGCGTAGAGAGTGGGAAGCGGCGGCCCAACTGATGCAGCTTGAGGCAGCAGGCCTCTCCGGGGCCTCTTTATCTTCTTTCAAGTTGCAGGCTGCCCTGATGCGGCTCGACACAGGTGGGCTGCTCGCTGCTCTCCACATTGGTTCGAACGAGATTTACACTGTACGAGCTGAGTCGAAGTCCAAGATTGCGGAGCTTGAGCAGACAGATCGCGTCAGCCGAGAGCTCGAGGTGATGCGCGCAGCAGGCTTGCACGGCCACACGCCTATGCTGCCTGCCATGCTTTGCACTTTCGCTTCTCCGCTCGCACTCTTCGCTCTCTTCAAGACGCGCGTCGCATGCGAACTCTCACACATCATCGAGGTGATGGGGGGCAAGGTGCCGACAGAGAGCGCGCGATATGTTGGTGCGTGCGTCATTGCTGCCCTTGAACGGCTGCATTGCAAAATGGGGGTCGTCTACCGCAACCTGAGCCCCGACGCTCTTGCAATCGACGAGAACGGCGTTGTGTGCCTGATGGACTTAAGACAGGCCAAAATTCTCTCGGGTAACAAGACATTCACGCTGTGTGGCGTCGCGGACTATCTCGCGCCAGAGCAGGTGACATGCTCTGGCCACGGCCTGTCTGTCGATTTTTGGAGTCTCGGCGTACTGCTCTGGACGATCACTGCTGGTGAAGGTCCGTGGGGCAACGATCCGAACGAGATGAACGTCTACAAACGAATCACCGACCATGTGAGCGGTGCGTTGAGCGCGCGTCTTCAAGCGGAGCGCGAGCGTGGCTTCTTACCGCCTGATGGTTTCGTGCCGTCATTCGTCGACCTCGTTGATCGCCTCATTGTTCCCGACCCACTTGCTCGGCTAGGAGCAAGTGCCGTCACAAGCGCTGGATTCGACGAACTCAAGGCGCACGCATGGCTCGGGCGGATGCACTGGGGGCAACTCATAGAGGGTCTGGTGCCATCTCCCTTAATTTCTAGTGCGAGCACGCACGTGCGTGAGCAGCTTGCGGCTCAAGGTCATCGCACAAGTGACGCAGTGGTGACTGAGGTTGTGGGGACGACGGAGTACAGAGGCGACATGGCATGGTTTGCCACCGCTTACTGAGATACTGACACTGAGGCAGTGGTTTTAGACTGTGGCGCAAAACATATATTACAGTAAACAGTCGATCATTCCGACCAGTATGTATAATTATACCCCCTTTCTCTGATTAGCCGGCTTGGAGCAGAAATGTCCAAAAATAATGGGTTGCGCGTCCTGTCGAGCGTGCTCCTGTGCTGAAGACGCTATGGAAGACCATGTATTTGATGCATGAAATGGCAAGGTCCGGATTAGATACGCGGGGAGTAGCAGTAGCTACATAGTTCCTGAATGTAGTCCGAGAATAGCCCGAATCTCCGCGTAGCCGTAGGAGGTCTAAAATGGTGGGGATGAGGCGGATGCTAGTTGTCGTCACGCGGAACACGAGCCGCCGCGCCGCCGCCGCGCGGCCGCTGTGCACCAACGCGCGTGAGTCGCCGTCGCTGGACTTCTCGGTATGGACTCAGGACGAACAGCTCACCTCACTCTAGCGAACGTGCAGCTGCAGCTCGACATCCGGAGAAATCAAGTAGTCGAGTCAAAGAGAAGACCGTTTCAGATGCATGTTGACAGAAGTTTAGTTGCCAAAAGTTTCGTTTGCGCTTTGCGGCAAGGGGCTTTATGCGGCCAGCTTCTGTACCTGGTTGGCTCAAGCCTCAGTCACTCCACATCTCCACAAGATGCAGTCTTCCAGCCCAGGGCGCCCCTCGCCAGCATGCTGCCGAAGCTGTACAGCGTGCAACTGAGCTGCGAAACGAAGCGAATGACGCAGCAGCACGTCTAGTGGAGGCGACCGCAGCCCAAGCACATACTGAAAGAGAGGCTCTTGCCGCAATGGATGCTGCAAAGGAAGCAAAGGAGCGGAGAGCGGAAGCGTTGAAACGCGTCGAGGCAACGCGTGCGGCAGCCATTCAAGCGGAGAACGAAGCGAGTGAAGCAGTGCTGGAGGTCGACAAAGCACCCCAGCTTTGCAGGGACACAGGATACACCAGGCTCCCTACTTGGGATGTATACGTCTCGGTGCACTGTGTGAAAGCGACTGGCAAGAGCGCCGGACGAGTCGAGTACGACGTTGAGGCACAGCTCCTCCAAAATCATGAGGCCCAGCAAGCCCAAGAAGCCACGATCGAGGAGTGCAAGGCAGCCCTGCAAAGGGCCATCGAGAACGTTCTCTCGTTGAAAGAGCAGCTGAAACAGGCTGAGCTCGCTGAGATTGCGGCCCATGGCGCTCTCGATGGGGCTCAGATGCATCTGACGTTTCTGCTCGATGAGCAGGCGGAGCTCATCTCTGGCGAGTGGCACGCCGAATGGATGGCGGAGCAGCGTGGCTTGGCGCATGGGGCTGATGCTGTGCAAGATGCATGGGGGGCTGCCCTCGGCTACGTGCGCGAGCGCCTCGAAGCCCTGCATCACGCAGGGTTTGTAGAGCATGCCGTCCTCGGTTACACTCGCTCAGACGCTGCAGACTGGAAAAGCTTCTGGCAACCCAAGGTGACACACCAGCCGTCTCTCCCTTGCAAGGCGCCCTATCCGTGTCAGTGCTCCCTGTGCGCCTGCCGAAGCCAGGCCGCAGGCCGCTCTGGCGCACTCTCCAGTGGCGGAGATGGGGGCGTGTTCGACCTGAGCCCGGCGCAGCTAGCAGGCTCGCAGGCGAACGCGGTGCAGCAGAGCAGTTCACGCATAGCCATAGGCACCCGAGTGGCAGGCGTCATTCGTGTGCACGCGGAATCGGCAGCCGCCGGGGTGGCAGACATCAATGCACAACTGTGTGAGGTCCTCCACGAAGCTCGCGACTATCGACGGCTAGACTTGCTCAAGAATTCGTCAAAGACACCCTCAATCAAGGCAAAGTCGTTTTTGCCCAAGAACCTGGCCCAACTTGGCATCTACGACGTGATATGGAATGTGCAAGAAGGGAGAGGCAGCGCACCAATACCCTCATCGCCAAGGCCTGAGTCGTCCCCACGGCCCTTGTCGCCACGGTCTGCGTCGCCACGCCCCATACCAGGGCTAATATGTATACCACGGACCTCGTCGCCTCGGCCAGAGCCGCCACGGTCGGCGTCGCCACGGTCGGCGTCGCCAGCAGCATCACAGCCTTCCGTACGCCGCGCGGCCTCGTTTGGAGCGTCCAGACGAGGAGGGCGCCCGATGCACAGCGGGGTACCAGGACACGAGAGACGAGCGATGACCAACCCGCACAGCGCACTGCTCCTCGAGGTCCATGCTCGGCTTCTGCGCACCACGGGTTCGAGTTTTGCGTACCTCAGTGGACGGGCCCAACTTGACGAGGATCTCCCGTGGATCTGCATTGGTCGTCCAGCAGACGCATGTGCAGCTGACTTAGAGGAGTTCAGCGCAACACGGGGTGCAACGCTCAACCGACCAGTCTCGAGACGTTCCGGGCTTGCGGCCTCCGTCCCAACTCTCATCTCGCCAACTCTCATCTCGCCAACCTTGACGTGGGAGGTTCGCAAGGTCGAACCAGCCTATAGTGATGGATTTACTATGTCACCTCCGAGCTCCCCGGTGAAGCATCAGGCGCAGCTCGCAAAGTACGCTGCCCTTGCGAGCAAGTTTAACGCACTCGTGCAGGGGCAGCAAGTTTACAACGATCAAGTTTACAGCGATCAAGCGTCTACAACTGGCGAAAACGGCGCGCTGTTGTGATGGTCGCGCAGCTGGGGGCGCACGCGACAGGCCGCGCCGAGAGCAGCGTCACGACCAGCGCAACGAGCACGAGGCCGAAGCCACCGATGGGAATACTCGTGCTCGTAGATCCCCTATTCTCGATGTTCACGCTTGAGACGATGAGAGACCTTCGTGTGGACCTCAGAAGACAGTGATATGCAATGAGATCGCAAGGGCGCAAGGGCGAGATCGATGGCCCTCTTACTCGGCGCGAACGTATGGTTTTTTCGAGCCTCGAGCGGACCGTTTGTTGCTCCTGCTCTTAGCCCCCTGCAAGGGTTTCACAGGGGGTGGGCGAAACCCGAAACCCATGGGTTTCAGACCCAGGAGCCAAGCCTGAAACCCGAAACCCAACATGAAACCCATTCCTGCTAGAACCCGAAACCCAAAACCCAATAGAATAAGTCTATGAACTAAAAATACTAAAAATTACACAAGAAAAAGTAACTCGAGCTCCTCGTTGTGATTTACGGCCAAGATGTTTTCGGTAAAAAGACACCGAGGGGAGCCGGAATCTATTTTAGCTCCGGCAAAGTTGCCGAGTCTGTCTTCTAATCAGTTTCGGCGAAAAATGCTGAAGCTCTCGCACACCCACAGATCTATCCTTCGGGTCGTCGTCGAGCGGCGTCATGCGGCGCTCGGAGGTTGCCTCCAAAGCCGCCGAGTACCAGCGCGTCATCGACGGCCTCGCCGCAGCCGCATTAGCAGCCGCAGCTGAAGTGCCTTTCAGCGACAGCGACCACGGCGTCAAAGAGCTGTCGCTGCGCCTCGACCTTCTTCCAAGCATGTTGCGGTACGCGATCTCGTCGCACACGGGCATCGAGCAGCACGTGCAGTACCAATCGCTCGAGCGGATGCTGCTCCAGGCGTTTGGGCTGGAAAAGATCATGCCACCCTGAACTGAACTGAACTGAACTGAACTGCCACCCGAGCGCTACCAAAACTTGGTGGAGTTTGAGGCGACGCTGGCGCGTGAGCAGAAGAATGCAACTTGGTCGTGCCGCCAGAGGCAGTCACGAGCCCACAGACAGTGGCCATGAGGCGACATGAAGCCGCATCGCGAGCAGACCAGTGTTAACTGCGTAAGCGTTGATACGAGGCGTCTTGACAGTCGGGACGATAGTCGGGATGGCGGGCGACCGCGTGACTTTGGTCGAGACCTCCTCGGTGGCAACCACACTTGTAAAGGGGGGCCCTGGAAAGTCATTGAAGTATCCAAGGGGGAGGTATGGAGACGTTCCAGCTCCCAGGGGAAAGCACAAATCCGCAACGTGAGAGGGTGATAGCTATGAGCAACCTGTCGCTCGACACCGTCGTCAAGCGACGGTGTTGAGCGCACACCTTTGCGTTCCCCGAGCGGGGCGTGCGCCATCGGCGCGTCGGTGCTGACACAGGTTCGCCGCCGCCGTCCGTCTCCACCGCTATCCACCGCCGCTCCGCCATAATCCCCTCGCCGTCATCCTCCCCTACGCAAGAAGAGTGATGCTCTCCGATCATCAGCCCGGTCGGGATATCTCATGAAGCGACTCCGGCATGCCGTGAGCCGCCCATGCGACGCTATCTGCGCTGTCCTGGAGCCATCTGCTGTCCTGCGCGTCGTGCGCTGCGGGCGGGGCTGCAGCCACATCCGGTTCTGTGACGAGCTGATCGCCGACGCGTTGAGCCCACTGCCCCGATAATGCGGCGCCTCGGCCCACCAGCTGGCTGCGGCGGATGCTCCGTGCGCGGCACGCCGCGCAGATGCCTTCGAGTGCGACACCGTTGCCCTTGTGCTGTTCCCAGAGGCCGCAGCACCGGCCTCGGCGTCGCCGGCTTCTTGATTCGCTCTCGCCTTAATCGGCATCGACCACGGGCGTCGCCTTAAAGCCCAAACGGGCCGATCCGCGCGCGACTGAAGCCGCCAGGGAGCCCGACAGCGACGCGCACAAAGGCCATGATTCGTCCAGGCCCGGACGTGGCTTGCGGAATGAGGGCGCAACGTGGGCCTTTAATTAATATGAAGGGGCAGTCACGAAGCCATTCCTACAGGAACATGCTTGCACGTAGGATCACCTTTTCAGCGAATTGATGAGCGGAGATGAGCGCTTGTGGGGGCGACGCATGATGGCCGACGCAGACGAGTCGCCGCGGGTGCTCACCATGGTAGGCTCGCAGAAGCGGCCGAGAGAAGAGCCCGTGCTGCAAGAGAAGTGTCAGCGCACGCAAGACCACTGCACCCACGAGGTCGTGCTTCCGCCTGGCGCTCCGCCAGGGACCGGGCTGCCTCTGCCCACGGAGCTCAATGCAGTCCAGTTTCCATTTCAGCTCGACGAGTTCCAGAAAATTGCGGTGGGTGCCGTCGAGCGTGGCGACTCTGTGATGGTCGCGGCGCACACCTCTGCGGGTAAGACGGTCGTGGCGCAGTACGCCATCGCAATGTCGCTCGCGCGGGGCCAGCGGGTGGTCTACACATCGCCGATCAAGGCGCTGTCGAATCAAAAGTACCGGGAGCTCACGTCGCAGTTTGGTAACGAGCAAGTCGGGCTGATGACGGGCGACTGCAATGTCAACGTGGACGCCTCGTGCCTGGTGATGACGACTGAGATCCTGCGCAACATGCTCTACCGAGGGAGCGAGATCATCCGCGAGATCAAGTGGGTGATCTTCGACGAGGTGCATTACATGCGCGACAAGGAGCGTGGCGTCATATGGGAGGAGTGCATCGTGCTGCTGCCGTCCGCTGTGCGTTTTGTCTTCCTCTCAGCGACCGTGCCCAACGGGCGCGAGTTTGCGGCGTGGGTGGCTGCGACCCACGGGTTGCCATGCCACCTCGTGACCACGCCGCACCGGCCCACGCCATTGCAGCATTGGGTGTACCCGGTTGGTGGGGATGGGCTGCACCTGCTCGTGGACGAGAGCGGCCGCTTCCGCGACGCGGCCTTCGACGCCGTGTGCGCGACATTCGAGACCACTGACCTTGAGGAGCAGCGAGCTCACGCGGCGCGCCTCGGCAGCCGACACTCGCCCGAGCTGCTCAGGCTACTACGCATGCTCGTCGCGCGCGACCTGACGCCGGCGATCGTCTTCGCGTTCTCGCGCAAGGAGTGTGAAGGCGCGGCGCGTAGCGCACAGCGGATTGACCCTCTGCCAGACGAGCAGCGCGACGCCGTACGCGCTGTCTTCGAAGCGGCCATCTCAACCCTGTCGTCCGACGACCAGGCCATCCGCCAGGTGGGCATGCTGCTGCCGCTCCTCGAGCGCGGCGTGGCGGTGCACCATTCCGGCATGCTCCCCGTGCTGCGCGAGGTCGTCGAGATCCTCTTCCAGGAGAATCTCGTGCGCTTGCTCTTCGCGACCGAGACCTTTGCTATGGGGGTCAATATGCCCGCCCGCACCGTCGTCTTCACCTCAATCCGCAAGTGGGATGGCGAGACTTTCCGTCCGCCGCACGCGGCCGAGTACATTCAAATGTCGGGGCGCGCGGGCCGTCGAGGGCTGGACGCGCGCGGGATGGTCGTGTTGATGCTGCCAGAGCAGATGGAGCGCGAGGCGCTACGCGCGATGATGGGGGGAGCTCCGCTCGAGCTCACCTCTTCTTTCCGGCTGCGCTATAACACGCTGCTGCGACTGTATGGGATGGAATCGCTCCAGCCCGATGTCCTCGTGCGCCGCTCCTTTTGGGCTTTCCAGCGCGCGCACGCGGTGCCCGAGCTGCACTCACGACGGCATGCTCTCCTCGCCGAGGCCGCGGCGCTCACGCAGCCGGACGACGCACAGCTCGAGCAGCTGGCCTTGCTCCGTGAGACGCGTCGGGCCCTTGAGGAGCGCGTCATGGAGGTGGCACTGCAGCCTAAGCACGCCCTGCGCTTCCTTCAGCCGGGGCGGCTCGTGCGCGTCGTTGAGCGCCTTGACGAGCGCCTCGATGCCCGCGCAGCTACTCAAGGCCATGGCGGTGAGGGCGGCGCAGACGGCGGGGGGCTCGGCGGCGCGGCTTGCGAGCGTGAGGGTGGTGTGGGCGCCGTCGTGGGCGCCATCCCCTGCGAGCTCGACCGCGGCTGGGGCGTCGTCGTCGGGTTTCGTCACCTGAACAATCGGCTCATCACCGACGAGCTCGTCGCGGCGAGCTCACGGCAGGATTTCGTCGTCGACGTGCTCCTGCCATGTGCGCCGGGCGCCGCAGCCTTGGCGGCCAGCGGCGACGTGCCCAAGCCCGCCAAGCTGTCGGACTCGAGCGCCGAGGCACACGTGCTACCGGTACGCTTCGACATGGTGCGGCGGCTCTCGGCGGCGAGGCTGTGGCTCCCAGTGGACCTGCGGAGCAGCCACGCCCGCGAGGTATGCCTCGAGGCCATGCGCCAGCTGCTGTGTCTCCCATCGCGGCTGGGCTCCCACTCACGTTCCAAGCATGCATGTTTGCACCCGACGCTGCATCTGGGCGCCGAGTGCTCGGAGCTCGTGCGGGAGATCGAAGCGGCGGGCGCGCGCGAGCGAGCGCTGCGGCGAGCGCTTGGTGGGGGTGAGGAGGATGAGGAGGAGGAAGTGGAGGGCGACCTCCAACTAGATGCGAGCGGCGCTCTGATTGATGATGAGGGCGGTGCCGCCGCGGCTGCAGATGCTGGGGCCGGCGACATGAACGGCCAGGCGGCGAGCATCGGAGATGACCAGGAGAAGGGCGAGCTTGAGAAGGGCGAGCTTGAAGTCGACAGGGCCAGCAGCGGTACCGTGACTGGTACCGGTGCGTTGCCAGCGGCGGAGGCTGCTGAGAAGCCGCACTCGCCGCCCTCGCCACCCTCGGCGCCCTCGGCGCTCCGCTCTCGGCTGGCTCGACTTGAAACGAAGCGCGGCGTGCTGCGCTGTGCGGACGCGTGCGCGCTGGAGGCGGAGCTGCACGCCACGGACGACTTCGGAGAGCAGATGCGCAAGATGAAGAGTGTGCTCCGACGGCTTGGGCACCTGGACGACGAGAATGTGGTGCAACTCAAGGGACGCGCGGCCGCGGAGCTCGAGGCTTGCGATGAGCTGCTCGCGTCCGAGCTCATCCTTGCAGGGACCTTTAATGACCTGTCACCCGCTGCGGCCGTAGCGCTCTGTGCGCCGCTGATCGCGCCCGACCACGAAAAGGTGAAGCGCGTGACGCCGCCGCACGCGGACCTCGCCCCGGGCTACATGGCGTTGCAAGAAGCCGCGCGCACGCTCGCCGGAGTGCTCAACGACGCGGGCTTCCCAACGGTCGAAGCCGAGTTTGTGGCCAAGTTTGAAGGCGGGCTGCTCAATGTAGTCTTCGCGTGGGCCAAGGGAGCCAAGTTCTCAGAGCTGTGCGACATGTGTGATCTCTTCGAAGGCTCCATCATCCGGTGCATCCGCCGGATCTCCGAGCTGCTCGATGAGATGCAGTCGGCCGCGAAGGCCATCGGCAACGAGGAGCTCTACCGCAAATTCAACGAGGGCGCTAAGCTGATCCGCCGCGACATTGTATTTGCCGGGAGCCTGTACCTGGAGGCATGACCGATGACGCATCTCGGCGTATACCGACGTATACCCAACCTTACGAATACCCATACCAACGGCTGTACTACTGTTCCGTCGTCAGTTCCGTCGTACAAAAACGAACTGCGCCGCTGACCGGCCGGGTGAATCCGGTCTGAGTGAGTTTATCCGACTCCGAATTGGTTTTTAATCTGCGGGCGCCGGACGGAACGCCGATACAACGATCGACCGAATCATCGAACCGCGCCAGCGCGGCGCCGGCCGCGGGGGGCCGGGGTACGCGTTAGGTACGCGTGTTTTACTTTGTTTACTTTTGTCCGTTCGTTGATCGTTCCACTTCGACTTCCGCCGGTGGGACCGTTCGGTAGGGGGTATGTAGGGGGGCGGTTCGGTTATCCTTAGGATATTACATATTTCGCTCCGCCGGGGCCGTCTCGCGCGTGGTCGCGGGAGCGGTCAGTGGAGGGGGCGGTGGGCGCTCGCGGGCGAGGCGCGCCGGGCGGCCGGTCCGCGACTCTCCGCGTCGCGCGTGCGGTGGCGAGGGTGGTGACTGGTCTCCTCTTTGGTCTCCTCTCTGGTGTGCGCACGCGGACGCGAGCCCCGGCCGCCCCGCCCCGCCGCGCGCCGGCCGGCCCGGTGGCCGGTGGCTGCAGGCTGCACACATGCCGTGCCGGGCGCGCGTCGTTCGTACCGGATCTGACTCGTTGTCACGTCGTCTTCCGAAAAATATTTGTCGCCCGTCCCGGTCCGCGATCGTATATATTTTCGAATTATATTTTAGTCATCAGTAGATTGTATCCGTGGGCGCCGGTCAACACGACAGCGCGCCTCTGGCCACACATCAAGACATCATCAAGGCAACGGCTCAAATAAGATACATCGCGCAGATCCGCTTCGAAGATCCGCTCCCCCAGTGATGATGTAGCTTGTATAGCTTGGAAAGCGCCGTAGCTGCGGCCACGTGCTCCTCTCTCGATCGCCGCACCCGCAAGCAGATGCGGAGACTCACGCCGTTGATTACTGTAGCAGGAGAAGGCGCCAACACCGGCCACTGCACAGATTGTGTTACATCGCCCCATCTCTCGCCCCACGCGTGGATTCGCCGTAGCGATTGCTCGACGCCCACGCATCAACCCGCACGACGTTGCGCGCCATGCTGCCTGCGTCGTCGCGCCCCTACGCGGTGCGGGTCGACGCGTATTGTCATCGCCATGCGTGTGTCTCTTTGTCGGCCTGGCCTCCACGCCAGGGGACGATCATGCTAGGGGACGATCATGCTAGGGGACGATCATGTCGCCGCCGTAGATGAGCCTTCTCTGCACCTCCATCGAGAGCTCGGGGCAGCGCCGCTGCATCCGGTTGAGGCCAACGGAGCCAGTGACAAAGTCGGCCGGCTCCGAGGGAGCGCCACCGCTCACCTCGAGCAGCGGCAGCTCGAGCTTGGGCAGCGCCTCGGTCGAGCGGAGTACGGCCGCGACGGCCTCGGCCGCGATGGCGCGGAAGGCCGGCGAGTCGTGCCGCCGCATGGCTGTTTGGTAGACGTGCTGCCACTCCATCAGCTCGTTGCCGATGAGATCAGATGCGGCGCCGAGCACTTGGCGCGTCGAGAGCAGCGGCGAGGCCTTGCAGTGGAACCAGAGCGTTCCATAATTGGGCTCGGCGTTGATGCAGAGCTGCCAGAGTCGTTCGACCTGCGCTTCGGCAGCACGCGTGAGCATCTGCAGCCGCAGGTACTCGATGAATGAGTCGCCGTACTGGGGCGTGAACTCGATGGCGAACTCAAGGAAGTTTTTGGCCGCGGCGAGATTGAAGCAGCTTGAGTACGGGTTGAGGCAGATGCGCGCGCCCTCGCACCAGACCTCTCCACTTTTCGGCACCTCGAGCAGCGCCTGCTGGAAGACAGCGAGCTGGCGCTCGACGCCGTTCGAGTGCTCGAGCTGGATGAGCACCGCCCACAGCCGGCCGGTGCCACGGTGCACATCGAGCGCCTTGCGCGCCTCGCGCAACGCACGCGGCAGCGCCTGACAGCGCACCTCGAGCTGCACCGCCTCAAGGAAGACTTTCCACTCCTGCCCATTCGTGCGGCGCGCGCCCTTGAGCAGCTTACGTGCAGTGTCGATGTTGCCGCAAAGCTCGTGCAGCCGGGACTGCTCGAGCATCACGAGCGCGCGCGTCTTGGGCGGCGACTCCGCGTGCGCACGCTCGAGCAGTGCGTGCGCCGCTTCGAACTGCCCATGCGTCAGCTCGGTGCGCGCGCCGCCGAGCCACACCTTCCAGCGCAGGTTGGGCGCGCAGTTGGCCACTGAGCGCACGTACGCGGCACGCGCGCGCTGCAAGTGCCCGTTGCGTTCCTCGAGCTGCGCGCACTCAAACCAAAGCTTCCATACGAGGTCCTTGGAGATGTGCTTGACACCCCGGTCTACGAGGGCGCGCGTGGCGCGCAGCAACTCTTGTGGAGTTGAGGTTGATTCGTAGAGCCGCAGCGCGCTGAACCACAGAGGGCCGTAGCGCGGCAGCTGGTTGAGGCCGAGCTCGGCGATGCGGAGCGCCTCATGCAGGTGGGAGCACCGCTGCTCGAAGCGGCAGGCCTCGTGCCATACGGGGCCATACCATGGCGCCTGCTGGAGCAGGAACTTGAAGATGCGGCGCGCGGTCGCCGTCTGGCTCGCGCGCGCCTCGAGCAGCGCCCCCTCAAGGACCGTGCGCCAGCATTGTGAGATGGGCACGGGCGCGAGCTTTCCTAGCAGCGCGCGCGCCTTGTCGAGCTTACCCATGCGCTCGAGGTGCTTGATGGCCTTGAGCATGAGCGCCTCGTGGTACGGGCAGTAGTGCAGGCCGGCCGTGAGGATCTTGTGGCAGCGCTCGAAGTGGCCGCGCTCCTCCTCCATCTTGGCGTACTCGAGCCACGTCTGCGCGGCGGTGGGCATCTCGATGGTCGCGCGACGGTAGAGCCGTCGCGCCTCACCAAAGCTCTTCTCGCGCTTAGCGAGGTCGGCCATCTCGAGGTGCACGCGCCAGTGAACCGTCGAGGGCAGCTCGGCCAGGCATCGTCGCGCGAGCTCGCTCGCGTGCGCCATGCCCCTGCCCTGGGTCTCCTTGGAGCGCAGCCGGTGCGAGAAGGCCTTGTAGACCGCACGCGTCTTGGGGCTCATCATGAGCTCCTTGGATTGCCGAGCTGACGCATCCGATCCCGTAGTGAGCGAGGTGGCCGAGGAGGCAAGCGAGCCGCCCTGGCCGGCATCGAGCGACACGCGCAGGCCGGTGCCGCCGACAAGCCCGACGCCGCCAAGGCTGCCGCTGATGCCGCCCATCATGCCACCGCCGCCGCTGCTATTGGGGACGCCGCCCATGCCCATGCCGCGCTCGTACGAGGGCGGTCTGGCGTGTGGGTCGTACGAGCCCGGCCGGCTGGCGTGCGGGTTGTAGGACCCCGGCCGGTTCGCGTGCGGTTCGAACGAGCCCGGTCGGTTGCCGTGTGGGTCGTACGAGCCCGGCCTGTTAGCGTGCGGGTCGTACGAGCCCGGTCGGTTGGCGTGCGGATCGTAGGAGCCCGGTCGGTTGCCGTGTGGATCGTAGGATCCCGGCCTGCTGGCATGCGCGTCGTAGGAGCTCGGTCGGTTGCCGTGTGGGTCGTACGAGCCTGGCCTGTTGGCGTGCGGGTCGTACGACCCCGGCCGGCTGGCGTGCGGGTCGTACGAGCCCGGTCGGCTGCCGTGTGGGTCGAACGAGGGCAGCCGGCTGCCGGGCGGCTGCATCGCCTCCTGTTGCTGCTTAAGCTGCTTCTCATGGCGCTCGCGTTGCTGCTGCAGCTGCAGCTGCTGGTGGTGCACTTGCTGCTGGAGCTGGAGCTGCTGCTGGAACTGCTGCTGCTGCTGCTGCAGCTGTTGCTGGTGAATCTGCTGCTGCGCGCGCATCTCTGCCTGCATCTGCTGCAACGACACCGCAGACGGGGATGGCGCGCCGAGGCTGTTCGGCAGGTCTGGGCCCCACGCCGATGAGCTCGTAGGGCTTGGGCTACCTGCCCAACCAGCGCGGCTGCTGTGGAGGGGCAGCGATATTGGCGCGGGCGGAGCCGCAGGGTTGAAGGCGGCGGACGCGAGGTAAGTGCTATCCTCCACCGGTCTGAAGTCCACCGGTGTGAAGTCCCTGAAGTGCGCGGGTGGCTGCTGCTGCTGGAAGGGCGTCGCGCCACCCAGAGAGGCCACGCGCGGATGCGACGGATGCATCGTGCCGAGGCCGAGGCCGCCACCCCCGCCCATGCCGGCGCTGCCGCCCATGCCTGCGCCGCCCATGACGCTGGCGCACATGCCGCCGCTCATCCCACCAAAGCCACCGCCGATGCCGCTCATGCCGGTCGCGCCCATCGGGTGGAGCGCCGAATCGAGCGATCCGCGCACCGATGAATGGAGCGATGTATCGTAGGAAGACCTACCATCTGGGCTCGAGGTGTCGCCCCTCATCAGTGGGACGGGTGTCGCGCCGCACGAGGGTGGACGGTTGTCGCTGCCGCGCTCGAACATCCCGCGCTCGTACGAGGGCGAGCGCGGCGCTGGCTGGGCGGGTTCGAACATCCCGCGCTCATATGAGGGCGGACGGCTGCCACCCACTGAGGCGCGCCCCGCCGAGAGTGGGTGCGACATCGCTAGCGGGTGCGACGATGACCAGATCGGCGGCGGCGGCAGCAGCATCGTCGCGCCTCCTATCCTCGGCGGCGTCGTGGGCACGGCGCTGCCGTCCAGCTCGGCCGCGCGGCACCAGCCGCCCACGCCCGGTAGCGGCGGCGGCGGACGCACCCCAAGGGGCGCGTCGACCGGTACCGGTGGGTCGGATAAGGTCCGTCGGTGCGCGCGACCGCGGTCGTCGGCGGAACCGGTGGCGCTCACGGCAGCGCATCGGTCCTCGGTCGCATTCGGTGCGCGCACGGGCATGGGGCCGTTGGCGGGCATGGGGCCGCTCGAAGGCATCGGCCCGCCGGTATGCACGGGGCGGGGCATGGTGGGTGAGCGTGGTTGACCGGTAGGTGAGGAGGAGAGACCTATCCGGCGGAGCTCCAGCGCAAGCGCCGCGTCATTGCCGCTCACGAGCTGCTCGCCGTACCGCGCGGGCGAGACCGGCTTGGACCCCGGCTGCGCGCCAAAGAGCCCCCCCCCCCCAAGCGCGCCGCCGCCCAGCCCACTGCCGAAGAGCGAAAAGTTGTGCGCACACGCGCCGCCCGCTGCCGCGGGGGCACGCCCCCAGATAGAGTTGGTGGACGCGCTCGCGGCAAAGCTCGTCGATGGGGTGGAAAACGTGGACGGTGGCGGCGCCATTGCTGCCGCCGGCGGCAAGACGGCAGCGGCGGCTGCACTGGTCGCCGCGGAAGACGGGGCGCGATGCTTCGGTGACGGCAGCGGCGGCTGTTGTGGTGGCATCGCTGCAGACGCCGTCTCCTCCTCATCGGTCTCCTGGGAGTTACTGCTGCGCGTCTCGTTACCCACGCCGGTCGCCGCGACGCTCGACTGCGAGCTGTAGGTGCCCCGGCCGTCGGCGTTGTTGTACACCGACGCGGTCGCACCCGCGAAGGGCCCCGTCTCCATCCTGCCGGCCTCAAAGCCGCGCGCGTGGTCCGAGTCGGGCCGGCCGCGCTCTGCGCGTGGCTTCGGCACTGAACTCTCGATGACCGCCTTCGCCTCCATATCGGAAGGTAGCCTGACGCGCGGGTAGATGGGCTCTGTGCTGTCGGCGTGCTTGCTGATCAGGCCCGTCGCATCCTTGAACCGCAGGCCGGCCTGGTCGTCGCGCGGCGCAGTCTGGAGCACGGTGCAGATTTCCTCATCTTCGCCCTCCTCCGTACCCTCCTCCCAAGACTCATCCAGAGAGACCCAGGTTTGCCACTTCGCGGCTGTGGTGGGTGGCACGAGTTCGGCCGTGTCGAGGAAGCCGGTGGCCGAGGAAGGGGGCGCCAAGCCCCCCCCCCTTGCTGCCTCCACCGCCATGGCTCTCCAGCAGGCTCCAGCCGCTGCTGCCGCAGGAGCACATCAGGGGGTCAGAGACGTAGGGGCCAAGGGAGCACTCAGCGCGCAGGGCAGATGATGGTTGGGCCGTCCAAGGGATGGCGCACCTGGGTCGCGCGCGAGTCTCGTGTGGCCGCCAGGCGCGAGGGCTACGTCAGGGCTGCAGTGTCGCTTCGCAATCGAACTTGTATTTTCTCCGTCCAGAAGCCCAAATTAGCTCTCTGCATTGGCGCCAATAAACCGGCCACTGTCTCTCCGAGTATCATCGGCATTTCTACCCGATCTGGGTGGGCCCGATAAATGTAACCGTGGCGTACTTTTACATGTACGTCCGCATGTGGAAGACTTTGCTTCTTGTTCCTCTCGTCAACGCGCTCGTGCACGACGTTCGCTACACCACCGCCGCACGTCCGCCGCCGCACCGGACGACCGCGGTGCGCCTCACGGCGCTGCCGTCCTCCTCGGCGCCTGGGTCTCCTTCGGACAGCGGCCTGAGCCGGCTCACCGGCGGCGTGAGTGCAAAGGTGGCCGCACGCATGCAGCGCAACATGGCGTTCTCGACGCGCACCAAGCAGGCGCTCTCGACGCTCATGCGCGTCGCGCTGCCCACGGTCATCGCCACAGTCGCCGGCTTCGTCTACTTCGACAACCTGTCACTCTACATCCGCTCGACGCTTGATGTGGGCACGATTCGTATCCTGCAGGAGGACGACGCCCAGTTCATCCAGAACTTTCTCACGGTCATCGGGCTGCTCTTCTCGATCCTCGCCGGCAATGCCTATTCGGCGCTCTACCAGCAGCAGGAGAGCATATACTTCGCGCTCTTCCAGGAGGTGTCCGAGGCCAAGTCGCTCCTCGAGCAGACGACACTCGTGTGCCAGGGCCGCCCCTTCTACCCGGCGGCGCTCTCGGCGATCCGCGCGTACGTGAAGAACGATCTGCGCCGCCTCGATATCCCTCCCGCGCGGCTCCTTTCGACGCGCCCCGCCGATGACCCGCTCGAGGCTATCATGTACCTCACATCGGTCGGCGTGCCCTCGATTGTGTACGAGACGGTCAAGAACCTGCGCCAGGCGCGCGGCTACCGGCTGGGTGCGATGCAGCGCAAGTTCCCCTTTTTGGGCATCGGCCTGCTCTACCTGCTTGCCGCCGTCGAGCTGCTCGCCTTCCCGCTCCTGGGTGCAGGCACCGCCTCGATCGCGGGCGTGCTCTCGTTGCAGTCCTTTCTGTTCGCGATGCTCTGCGGCGCTCACATGCTCGTGCTGCGCATCATCCAGGAGCTCTGGCAGAGCTCGGGCGGTGTCTTCAACGTGGACGAGGTGCTCCAGCAGATGGTCTTCGGCCTAGAGGAGGAGCTTGAGCTCCGTGCGCAGGCCGCCTCGCCGTCAGCCTCGCCAACACGGTACGAAGGGGTCGCAGCGTGGCAACAAGCACAGCAGGTCTTGCAGCCGCCGTCGGCGCAGCGGCAGCAGCGGCAGCAGCAGCCCCAGCAGCAGCCCCAGCAGCAGCCGCAGCCGCAGCAGCAGCAGGAGCAGCAGGAGCAAGCGCAGCAGCAGTGGCTGCAGGAACAGGCAGAGCGGCAGCAGCAAGCGCCGCAGCCGCTGTCGTCTGCTGAGCACACTGCGTGCGTCGCCGCGGGCCACCGACGGCGATGCCGCCGTTCTCGATGCAGGCTATGAGAGCGCGGCAGCTTCTCTGTGGTCGAGACTCTCTCACCAGCCAGGACCGCCCAGATTGCCGCGGCCGCAGCGACGGCTCCTCGGTCAGTTTGGCCGCACGCTGCAGGGATTGGTGCAGATCATCGGCAAAAATTGACATCCGTAGCTCGATTTAAATCAAGTACATCGAATAATGCAGTTTCATAATTATCAATTAAACCGTAGTTCCTAAGGCTACATCGTACACGCGTATTCGCGTTTCAACGAAAGATTCTAACATCTAAGTTTCAACGCAGTCGACGTTCGCCGCGCGCTGAGCCTCGCTGGCCGGTAGGCGCGGGGTCGGAGCGGCTCGAGTGCAAATCTGCTGCCCGGTCATGGCGGGCGACAGCAAGAGGAGTAGAAGGATGATGCGCGGGTTACTCGTGATGAAGGCCTCGTCACTTACGACAGGTGTCGCCTTGTGCTCTCCTGCGACGGCCGTGCTGCGCCACACTACCTCATGGCTGATGCTGTCCTCCCACACGAATCCTCGCCCCTCTTGCCACGTGATCTCGGTGGCCTCCTCGTCAGCCAACCCGAGAGCACGTACCTCTGTCAGGGATGCTGGCGTGAGGGACAACGGCCGGCCAAGGTGGAGGCGTGCCGCACCCGGCTGCGGCACGCTCAGGCCGACGTGCGCGATCAATCGGCCGTTCGTAGGGCCGCAGTGCGCAACAAGCGTGGTGTTAGGCACTATCGCCGAGAACATTGCGCCCTGGATGTACGGGTAGAGTGCCCTCACCTCGCGAAGGCGCGCGCACGTCGTGCGCAGCTCCGGGATCGGCCCGGCCGCCTGATTAGGGCCATCATTAGGTCCACTATTAGGGCCCAGCCCGCACAGACGCCACACGTTGAGCTCGCGCCAGCCACCTCGAGGGTGGGACAGCCCCTCCGCCTGCACGCGGAAATGTGCAAGCAGCGCTGTCGCCTCGGCTGCCATCTCTCGTGCGGCTTTCTCGAGTGGGTCCAGCACGCACTGGTATGGAGCCCGCGTGTGCAGCCCGTGCCTCGGAGGCGCCGGCACGCTCGCGAGGTGCTCAGCCGGGTGCTGCCAAGGGATGGTGCGCGCCCAAAGTCCCGAATCCACGCCTTGTGCGAGCATCTGCAGCCCGCGTTGCTGTGAGCGCGTGCCTCGGTTGAGAAGCACATACGCGAGAGAACTGGCCGCCGCTCCATTGGATGGGTCTAGTCTGGCGGCGACTTCGAGCAACGACAAGGCTTCCTCTACGCGATCACGGCTGCGCAGCATGCTTCCAAGCTGGTAGTAGCCGCCCGAATCCATCGGCGACAATCGCAACCCGGTGCGATACGCATGCTCCGCTTCTGCCAGCTCGGAGGCTGCTTGAGAGGACGGACGAGCACCAGGAGCGCTACGTGCGCGACCGGGTGCAGCCATCTCACTGGCGCCGAGCTCGAGAACATGAGCCAGCTCAAAGTAACTTTCACCACTGTCAAGGATCCCCGGCGCGAGCCCGATTGCAGCTCTTCGTCTATCGAAAGCTTCACTCATCGTGCGGTCGGACCCGACGATCGCATGATCGAGGGAGATTGCAGAAGCGCGTGGAGTCGCGTTCCAACGACGGAGGGTTCCTTGAAAAGTGTGAAGACGTCGAGACGAGCTGTGAATTAGACGCCTTCACAGTGCCTTTCTCGCTTCTTTTGCGTCTCGGCCGCCGCGCAGGGGCAGCGCGAACGAGCGCTCGCTGGCCGCAAACGCCTGAGGGCACCGAGGTCGCTCTCGTTCCAGGCGATGATCGAGGTCGTGGACGAGGCAGCGCTCAAAGGGTGGTTGATTGACGCCTGCGAGCCTTATTGCGATTGTGAGCCTGCCGTCCTGGCAGACTACATCATCGCGCTTCTGAAGAAGGATAAGCCTGATGACGAGCTCCAGCGGTACTGCAATGAGAGCCTCGAGGACTTTCTGCGGGATGAGACCATAGGCCTCGTGCAGCGGCTCTTTGACACTGTGACCAGCGGTGCTTACCTGACCAGCGGAGCTGCGGCCGCGCTGGCTGACGGCAACGTCGAAGTGGTGCAGGAGAGCGTCGGGACGCTCGGCGGCAGCCGCAGGTGGGAGGACAATGACGAGGACGACGAGGACGATGATGAGCGCGATTATAAACGGCAACGCCGATCCGCACGCGATGATGACAGCAGCAGCGCGGGCGCTGCAGTGCAGGCGAGCTCGTCGTCAGCTGCACCGGGCGGTCCGCGGACAGTCGAGGATGGGTGGGGAAACAGCGAATTCCCCCAGGGCAAGGGCACTGATGGCGGCCGCCATGGCGGTCGCATCGGCGGCGGCCGCGGCGGCGGACAGAATTTCGATGGCCGAGGCGGCGGCAAGGGCAGCCAATTTGGCGGCAAGGGAGGCGGCGGCTTCCACGGCGGCGGCTTCCACGGCGGCGGCATGGCTGGCAAGGGCGAGTGGCGCGGCCCGATTGGCATCGGCGGCAGCGCGCTGGGCCCCACGCCATGGCCCCATGGCCCCATGGGCAACGGTCAGATGGGACCGGTCGGCCCTACCGGTCTGATCGGGCCCTGTATGACGCCAACTAGCTTGTCGATGCATACGATGCCACCTGGCGCGGGTGGGCCTTTCCAGCCCACGCTCGCGCAGCAACAGCTGATGGCGGCGATGCACTTGCCGCCGCAGCAGACTCAGCAGCAGATCATGCAGCATCAGCAGCAGTTGAGGCAGCGATTGCTGCAGCAGCAGCAGCTCATGCAGCAGCCACAGCTTCAGCAGCAGCAGCAGCAGCTTCAGCAGCAGCAGCACCTTATGCGCCAGCAGCAGCTCATGCAGCAGCAGCAGCAGCAGCAGCAACAGCAACAGCAGCAGCAGATGCAGATGCAGATGCAGATGCAGCAGCAGGGTACTCGGCCGCCCATGCCGATGCCGGGCTGCATGGCACCGATGGGAGGAGCCGCGATGGCAGCAGCTTGTGGCATGTGCAGCGTGGGCGTTGGCGCAGGAGGCCAGTACATGAACCCGATGTGTGGCAGTGCGGCTGGCACCTTCCCAGCTCGACCCGGAATGCCCATGCAGCCCATGCCGCCCATGCCGCCCATGCAGCCCGTGGCGAAGCAGCAGCAGCAGCAGCCGCCGCTGCAGCAGCAGCTGCCGCAACAGCATCTGCCGCAACAGCAGCCACATGCCGAGGATGCTCAGGCCACATCGCTTCAGAACGCGATTCGGAATATGGAGGCTGCGCTAGGCGTAGTCGCCGAAGGCCCTGCGGCAGCATCAGCACCGTCGCACGCGCCTGCTGCCGAGGACGGTAAGGCAGCGACCGGAGGAGTTGGTAGCGCTGGTGGGCGCGGCAACAGTGCCGGCGCTAGCGGCAGCAGCGGCGGCAACTCAGGCGGTATGGAAGGCAGCACCATCTTCGTGGGCAACCTCCCCGAGGAGAACAATACGATCGACCAGCTCTCGTCCCATTTTGGCAAGTTTGGCGCCATTGTCAACATGCAGCTCAAGCCTCAGCACCGCCACGCCTTCGTGCAGTTCAAAACGCGCGCCGAGGCCGTGGCGGCGCTGGACTCACCCGAGTACGTCCTTGGGAACCCGCGCATCACCGTCGGTTGGGCGAAGCAGCACGCCGGCGGCGCCAAAGGTGCTAAGGGCGGCGCCAGAGGCGGCGGCGGTACCGGTACGGAAGGTGCCTCGAGAGGCCGAGGCAGCGGCAGCGTGGCTGAGCAGATTTCGGCACTCCGTGCTGCCGGAGGGCGTGGTGCTGGACGCGGGAGCCCACCCGCACCCAAGGCCACTGCAGCGTCGGCAGAGGCGGCCCGGGTCGCCGCAGACGGCAATTCGGCGTTGCCAGGTGGCGCGCCTAAGCCAGACGCGAGCCCCAAGGCGGCGGCAACAAAGCTGGCAGCGGCCCCGACTGCCGGCGTCAAGCGAACCGCCCCTGTCGCGGGCGCCGCCTATGAAAAAGCCGCGGGCGCAGCCAAAGCGGCGGCGGCGGTGCAACAGCAGCTCGTGCAGCAAAAGGAGCTGCTTGCTAAGGTGTCAGCGCTGCCCAAGGCGGACAAAGAGGGGCGAGAGTCGCTCATGGGGCAGCTCAAGACGCTTAGTGCCGCTATCGAGCAGGCGCTCCAAGAGCAAAAGAAATCAGGGGCCCTTTAGGCGCACATTTTTCTATGTTACTGATACTGTAAGTGTAAGGTGTTAAGTTCAAGTCCAGTTTTTTTGAACTTTGAACTTGAACTTGAACTAAGGTGTAAGAAACCGATCGAGGATCGTGGCGCAAGAGATCGTTCGCCAAGATCGCGTCGGGGCACGTTCCGCCGGAGCCCGGACGGCGCGGGTTATCGTGATTCGTCCGCCGCCGCGAGCTCTCACCCGAAGCGCGAAGGCGCCCCGTTACGAGCACGAAAGTAATCGGAGTTTCCGGTCCCTTGGTATCATGGGCGAGAACAGTTCTCGCACTTCTCTAAGCGTCGCACTCCCTCACTTTTGGAACCACCGGTCCCGTGATCTTGTCGAGATAGGAATCAGCGAGATTCATTTGTTCTGAGTGTGCGCAACCCTTCTGCAAGCATCCAACCCACCCCGCGGCCTCTCGCTTCTCTCGCTTCTCGCATGGAATCGCTTTTCTCCAACATGAGCGATTCTATTGTGCCGATGGACACTTTGACCAGCCCGGACTACACGTGGTCGTGGTCGAAGATCTCATGCCTCAGAAGTATGTACTTTGCGCACGTCTTCTTCTGCTACATTGTCTTTCTGGCCGGCATTGGTTGCATGCTTACTCGGCTCTGGCAGGGCCCCCCTGCGTGGCGGCTGCACTCGTGGTTTGGTTATTGGTACATCATATCAATGATATGGGCCCAGGCAACATCAATGCTGATCCATAATACTGGACTGCCTCCCGCCGTGCTCTTGTCTTTCATCTGGTGCCTGGGGGGATTGACCATCGGCTGGTTTCTGATCAGATTGCACATGGCAAAGATGGACGCGGCCGCATTCGAATTCGTGAAGGAGGAAATCGTGGCGGGCAAGGTGTCCGACGTACCGTTGCCCGCGGCCCTTGCCAAACACAAGGCAGAGATTATGGCCAATAAGTCGTTTGCGCAGCGCTTCTTCTCGTACCGCATGCTGCACGCAAGCGCCATGATTACCTCCTGGATCAACATTGCCGGCCGCATCTTCGCGTCCAATCAGTCTGGCGACTTCACATGCCATACGATCCCGGCCAACAAGCCCATCTCTACGCCGCACGGCGACTTCCGCCAAACGACCCTCACGGGCCTCACAGCTGTGAGCCCGATTGATCCGGACTATGCGCGTCTTCCGTGGGCAAGGATGGGCCTCTTCGCGTGGGGCGCCATCTTACTGGTCGCTCCGGCGCTCATCGCCGCTGCCATCTACGCGTGCTGCATCTGCTGCGCCATCAAGCGCAAGAAGAACCCTCTCCCCACGGTCAGCTCGACGCCGGCGTCGCATTCTGAGCTGTAGAAAGTCGACGCGCAAAGGGTACTTCCGAACATATCCAGCACGACGGCAAAGATCAAGCGGAGAGGGGGGGGGT
>JWZX01003277.1:0-36868 GCA_001275005.1 Chrysochromulina tobinii | reverse complement strand
CGCCGTCGTGCCAAAGCCGCTCGGCATGGCCGCAGGACGACAGCACGGGCTGAACGGGAAAGGACCGGTCCTTTCCCATGGGAAAATCGACTAAAAAACCCTGAAGCTCTCAGGGCGCCTTTAAAGGCCCTCGTCACGCCCTCAGTCCGCTAGCCTCAAGCGGACCGCTTGGTTTTGGCCCTCGTGCGCGTCGCTGAGAATCATTATCCTTCGCAACCGGGTTCAGAGAAAATGGGAGCCGAAGGGTCCACGGCCCGCTTACAAGCCCTCGTCGAGATGGGCTTCAGCGTCGTGGAAGCGCGCCTCGCCCTCGAGGCAACGTCTGGAAACGTTGAGCGTGCCGCCGAGCTCTTGAAAGCGCACAGGCGCGAGAGGGAGCGCGCGCAGGGTGGCCCCTTGGTGGCGCGGATCAACGCGTTCCTCAGGAACCAGCAGCCGTGGTCAGAGTTCTTTGACAAGTTTCTGTGGCCTGAGCACCTGCACGAGCGCATCGAGACCAACCTTCTTTACTACCGTGCCAACTACGCCATCATCTGCGGGGCGATCGTGGGCATTTCAGCGTTGCAGCAGCCGAAGCTGCTTGCATTGCTGGGCGCATCGATCGCGCTCCACTACGGCGCCTCGGAGTGGGATGGTCGGATGCCCGCCGAGTTGAACATGGCGCCGCTGCGTCTCAACCAGCGATTAGTTATCGCTTTGATCGGTTCGTCGCTCCTCGTGAACTGGCTCGACGCCACCGCCACCGTCATGCGCGTCAGTGTGCTCTGTGCTGGAGTGGTACTCGGGCACGCCAGCTTTCGGGCGCGGACGTTGAATTCGCGCTGGGCTTACTTCAAGAGCTCGGTGGAGAAGTCAGATTAGTGCCCACACAGTAGAGGCCGTGTAGACACGGTGACTAGTCGCGCGAGGCAAAGCGCGGCCTGCAACGCGTCGAGAGCGGAGCCGCGAGGCGGGCCTCGCTCGTTAACAGGGGCCGCGGGGCGGCGGCGGCCGGCCCTCTGACTTCGACTCTGACTGCCTGTCCTCTGGCCCCCGTCTCTCGTCCCAATCGTAGCCCAGTACGGATTATGGTGCGCCCGGCCGATCATGTTATATAAAAATAAATCCCCGACGCCGGTCCGTCCGGCCGGATCGCGGATCGGCCGCGGAATCTATCGACGAAAACACACCAACGCATGCACCGCGCGCCGCGCTCCAGACACGACCGACGTCCGACGAGAGTCCACGTGGCTGCGGGCAGCGGTTACAAAAGCCTACACCCGTGCACGGCCCGGTGCAACTGTATGTCGTTGCGGCGAGCGTTGATAGCATGACCACACGTGCATGATCGTGATGCGTCCTGCACCCACCATTTGGCCGCTGGGTTTGGATCGACCGCTCCGATTCGCCACCCCACCCGCCGCCACACCCCGATCCAAGGCCGCGCCGTCAGCTTCGTCAGCTTCGTCAGTTGCTCGGCTGACAGTCGGCACCCAGCAGGTACGGCGAGCAGGTATGCATCTCGGGGCGCCGCCTCTCGCCCCCTTCCCATCCCTCCCCCCTCCCTCCCCATCACCCAGAGGTACCGCCTTCGGCGCACCAACGCCCTTACCGGTCCTGCCTCAGGCGGTGACCCCCAATGCGGTTAGGTCCTGCAACAGGCGGTGACCCCCAATGCGGTTAGGTCCTGCCTCAGACGGTGCCCCCAAATGCGGTTAGGTCCTGCCTCAGGCGGTGCCCCCAAATGCGCTTAGGCGGTGCCGAAGGCGGTGTAGGGAGTGGTGAGCGCGGGCTCGCCAAGGATGGTGCCCTCGACGCTCTCGGCACGGCACATGAGGAGCGGCTTCTTGAGCGACTCGCGCATGACGAGCACAGGCGGGTCCTTGATGCGCTGGCCGATGAAGAGGCCGCCCATACCCACGGCGGCGCCCGTCAGGAAGAGCACGGCGGCGAACATGTTGCCCATCGGGGTCGCGATCGCACCCGCGGTGGCGCCGTTGGCGAGGAGGGTGGTGGTGAAGGCGGCGGTCGAGCCGGGGATGGCGACGATGCCGGTGGAGGCGATGAGGCCACCGCCGTTGTTGATCGCGAGGAAGAGGGGTGCGAAGACGACCGAGATGATCGCCATCAGCTTCATCAGGATGTTGAGCGCGGGGCCCGACGTATCCTTGAGCGGGTCGCCCACTGTGTCGCCCGTAACAGCAGCCTTGAAGATCTGCGACTTCTTCGTGAGCACCTTGCCGTTCTTGACCATGTCAGGCTCCTCGCGGGCGATGACGTCGTTCATCGCGCCCTTGGAGATGTACTTTTTGGCGTTGTCCCAAGCGCCGCCCGTGTTGGAGGACGAGATGGCCATCTGGACTCCCGAGGCGATGCCGCCCGCGAGCAGGCCGGTGACGCAGCGCGTGCCGAAGAAGACACCGCAGATGATGGGCGAGAACATGACGAGGATAGCAGGCGGCACCATCTCCGAGAGGGAGGCCTCCGTCGAGATGGCGATGCACTTGTCGTAGTCGGGGCGGTCGGGGTGGTTCGGGATGAGCAGGTTCGGGTTGAGGTCGAACTGGCGCTTGATCTCGAGCACCTGATGAGGGGGGCAATCGAGCGCAATGAGTGGCCATCACCATCGCGTTGGCCGCGAGGGCGCTGTGGCGGGCACTTGCATGCATGCAAGGCAATCAGAGGAAGGGCCGCTGCGGCATTCACCATCGCGTTGGCCGAGGCCGACGCTCTTCATCGTCATGGCGGAGAACCAGTAGGGGAGCATCGAGCCGACGAGCAGGCCGGCGAAGGTGATCGGGTCGAGGAGATCGACAGCCTGAGCGGCGCCAGCATCGTTGAGGCGGGTGACGAAGGCACCGAAGAGCGCCAGGCCGACGAGGCACGCGGAGCCGATGGCGAAGCCCTTGCCGATGGCGGCGGTCGTGTTGCCGGCCGCGTCGAGCGCGTCCGTCTTCTCGCGCACCGACGGGTGCAGCTCGCACATCTCGGCGATGCCGCCCGCGTTGTCGCACACCGGGCCGTACACGTCGATGGAGAGGGTCGTCGCGAGGTTGGAGAGCATCCCGAGGGCCGCGAGCGCGATGCCGTAAAAGCCCGCGATCGTGTGGGCGCCGAAGACGATGGCTGAGAGGATGAAGACCGGGAGGATGACCGACTTGTAGCCGAGCGCGAGGCCGTAGATGATGTTGGTCGCGGCGCCGGTGCGGCATGAGTCCGCAACATCCTGGACGGGCTTGTACGAGAAGGACGTGAAGAACTCGGTGATGAAGCCGATGGCGCAACCGCCCCAGAGGCCGAAGATGACGCAAAGTGCAGCCTTGAGAGGCGAGGAGCACACGTTGCCCACGACGAACCCGCCGACGCACTCGCCGCAGGTGGCGGCGGGGAGCAGGGTGATCGAGAGGTAGTAGACGACGGGGGTCATCAGCAGGGAGGAGACGAGGAGCTGGGTCTTGAGCACCTTCTCGATGTCGTTCTCCTCGCGCACCGGGAAGAAGTCGGTCGCGAAGTAGTTGGTCACGATGCACGCAATGATGCCCGCGCCCGAGACCACGAGCGGGTACATGAGGGCGCCCCACCCAGCGGCGTAGATGCCCGCCGACGAGGCGCCAACGAGGAGGGCCGCAACGCTCGCCTCGCCAAAAGAGCCGAAGAGGTCGGAGCCCATGCCGGCCACGTCACCGACGTTGTCGCCGACGTTGTCCGCGATGGTGCCCGGGTTGTGCACGTCGTCCTCGGGAAGATCCTGGACCACCTTGCCCGCGAGGTCGGCGCCCACATCCGCCGCCTTCGTGTAGATGCCGCCGCCCACGCGACCGAACATGGCGATGCATGAGCCGCCCAGACCGAAGCCCGCAACGACCTCCATCAGGTTGAGCATCCCAGCCTCGTCGTCCTTGAAGAAGGGGCTGCGGACCCACGGTGTATATGGGGGGGGCACGTGTGAGGGGACGGGGGGGGACGGGGCGGGGAGGTAGGGCGCGTGCAAGGAAGGGGGCGCGTGGAGGGGGGCGTGTGGGAGGGGGGGACCGAGAAGGAGTCCCACACAGAGACCGATTGCGGAGTCCATTCAACATGTGTGGGCGCGTGCATGGGCACGGTCGGGCGCGGCGTGGCGCGCGAGCGGGCGCACCTGAGGACGCAGATGAGCGCGTACAGCGACAGGAGCGCGATGCCAGTCAGCGAGAAGCCCATGACACCACCCGCCTTGAAGGCAGTGTTGAACGAGTCGGTCCACCCGACGGTGGGGCTGCACGCGCCGACAGTGCAGCGCGCGTTGGAGAAGACGGCGACGCGCATGCCGATGAAGCCGCAGAGCATCGAGGTGACGGCACCCACGACGAACGACAGGCCAGAGAGCAGACCGGTAGGCCACGCCCACGACGCCTCGCTCGTCTTGTCACCCCACGCGATGAGCACTGACAGCGCGGGGAAGACGACGACGACGAAGAGGGCGCACAGCTTGTACTCAGCGTTCAAGAACGAGCTGGCGCCGATCGAAATGGCATTGTAAAGCTCCACGAGCTTCAGGTTCGACTCCTCAGACTCCTTGCTGCGCTTCGTGCCCGGCACAGAGGCGATGTCCAGCTTGACCGCGGCGACCTGGGAGAGGAGCAGGAGGGAGAAAAGGATGCCGACCACACCGGTGACGACGATGATGACCGTGGAGTTGTCCGGGCTCTTCGGCACGCAAGACTCGTGCAGCGTCGGCACACCCGCAAGGACAGTGTCCATGTTTATGCTTTCGGGGTCTCGCAAACCGCGCGAGAGTGGAATCGTGGCAAATGCACGCGCAAATCAAGCGATGCAATCCCGCGGCAATGAGTATCGTCAATCTAGCGCAATTAAAGAGCGCCAAGTGAACGTGGTCCACAAAAAGGTGCTAGAGCCCCCATCGCGTACGGTTTCACCACGAGTCGCCCGTGAGCCGTTTCCTCGCGCGAAACGTAATCTGCGAGCGTTCCGGTCACCGTGCGAAAGCAAAATCATGGGATCCTCCCTCGTGCTAAGCAACTTGCGACGCGAGAGGGAGGAGCGCGAGCCGAAGATGGTGGTACACTACAAGGTGCACAATCCTTGGGATTGGGACACGAAGGGGGGCACAGGAACACATTCAGCCCGGGATTGGTATGAGCCGGTATCCTTCTCGACTTCAACCGGCACCCATTTTTTGTGGCCACCATCAACCCCTAGACCTGCCACGCGCCACGCGCTGACGCCGCAGGCGCTGAGCCAGGTGGGGGAGGCGCTCGGAAATGGTCCGCCTATTATCTATCCGCGCGAACCAGCAGTGCCGGTCGAAGAGCCGTACATCGGCGCCAGGCATGCTGGCAGGCAAAAAGTGCGCAAGATGGAGCGCCAGCTCGAGGCGGAGCGGCAACGGACGCACTCAGCCCGCGCCAATCTCGAATCCACGCTGCGCTGGAGGCCTATTGACGACCGCGCCTATCACGACCCTGCGGGGGCCCCGTTCCGTCGCCCTACGTGAGCCCTATACGTGAGCCCGGCCATTGCCCATTGGCAGGCGTATAGGCGCTGGTTTAAGCTTTGTTGCTGATCACGGTTTTGCCAAGTAGAGCTCTAGTCAAGAAATTCATAACAAAGTCTAACCATAGGCACCGCTCGAAGGCACTCGCTAGCAGGAAAGGGGCGTCGAATATTGACAACGTCGGAACGTCAACGTGAGGCCGCGGATCCCGGGCACCCCCGGGTCCGCCGGGGGTTGGCCGCGCAATCGGTCCGCCCCGTCCGGCATATCATGCCATGATGATCATGCCGCATATGTTGCCGGTCGCAACACGCAACGCGCATGGCAACGCGCTTTGAACTTAAGTCGCGGAACTGTCGAACACGGGGTACACCACGCGCGTCGTGGACTCGTGGTACAGACGTCAAGACGGGTGCGGTACGGTACACCGAGACTACACTTCTTCTAAACGCTATGCGTGCACGAGAATCGCAGCACGCGCAGCACGGACCCCAACGACTCTGGCTGCACGCGCCGGCACGCAGCGCTGAGCGAGACCTCGCCCCGCGCGTAGCTGACGAGCGTGCACACCAGAGCGGCGTCCTCGCGGTGGCGCAGCCCATGACGCACCGCGTCGCTGAATGTGCGCAGATGCATCGCGCCGTCGCGGGCGTCAGCTCTCCCTTCAGCACCGGCCCGATGCACCTCACTCCAGCTGCCCTCCTCCTGTCGGCCGCCGCTGCTGCTGCTGCCGGCTAAACTGCCGGCACGGCTGCCGGAGAGGAGCGCGCGGATCAGTGCGGACTGCGACATGGTCTCTGGCGCTCGCTCGAGCAGCCACGCGAGCCAGGCACGGGCGGCGACCCCGCGGCCCTCGTCGCCATCTCCGAGCCGCGCGGATGGCGCGGCGGCCGCGAGCGCGCTGAGCGCCTCGATGGCCCGCACGGTACGCTCGTGAGCTCTGCTTCGCGCGGCATCCAGCTGAGAGGCCTCTGCCAGATGTGCCGTGCTCGCCTCCATGGTAGGGTTCCACAGCCTCTCCAGTTCATCTGCCCAGCGCGCGCTCGTGAGCGCTTCAAGCAGCAGCAGCATGCAATCGCCGCTGGCCTTATTTGGCAGTGCATCCAGCATTCGATCGCCCAGGACGATAGGCCACAGCACCCGCAGCACCGCCACGCGCGCCGCTTCCGCCGCCGCCTCGCCTGCCTCCACCTCTGCCGGGTCACTGCGGCGATCGTGACCAAGTTGTGAGTTGAGATGTGAGCTGGTGGCCTGCGGCCGCGCAGTGCTCCTCCATGCCTCCAAATGTGAGCGCATCGTCATCTCCGACCATGCCGCATCGAGGCGCCGGTGCGTCGCAATGGCAATCGGCGGATCGGTCTCCAGCAGCAGCTCGACGCCGTGACGGCTGCTTTCGAGCCGAAGCCGGGCCAGCTCGCGCCGCCGCGTGTGATCTGACAGCATGGCGCGATACATGCCGGTACCGCTCTCATCCACCTCCAACCTCAAAGACCTCAAGGCCGGGGGTGCGCCACCGTCGGCGCACGTCTGCACCACGTGGCCATTCCATAGCTCAGCGATCTGCACAAGGCTCCGCCAGCGGCGCTCGGGCTGCTCGCCCAGCGGCACGCCCAGCAGATGCGCGGCGAGCCGACTCACATTGCTCAGGCTTGGCGCTGCCTCGTACCGCTCGCCAGAGGGCGCCGTCGATAGGTATTCACAGCCGAGGATACCTTGGCACAGTGGGAACCACGCCGCACCGGCAGCGTGGTCGGCCAGTGCGCCGCTCGCGCGCTGCTCATAGTGCGCTCGCAGCGCGGCCGAGGCGCCCGGCGGCAGACGGCTCGGGTCGAAGGCGTGCCTCATCGGGTCGTACAACAGCAAGTCGAAGAGCTCACGCACGACCATCTCGACGCAATCGGGTCGCGCCTCGCCGCCGCCGACGGCATGGCGCTCGAGCGAGTTCGGGGGCTTGAAGGCGTGTACGTCGCCCAAATTAGCGGCGAGCACTTCCACAGCACGCGCCAAGCTCGGGCATGTCGCCCTCGACGCCGAAGACGCCGCCATCGACCCTGTTGGCAACGACGAGGAGGATGCGGAGATCGAATCTCGGGATGCGGAGATCGAATCCTCCGAGCATAGGATGCGTTGCGCCGCGGCCTCGACGGCGGCCGCGCTGGTCTCCGAGGGCACAAAGGCCGAGCGGCACCATTCCTCGGCTGCAGCGCCGTCGTGGGCGGTGAGAGTATCGCGCCACTCCGGTCTCAGAACTGCCACGTGTGTATCGAGGGCCAGCAGAAAATGCAGCAAGCACCGCTTGGACTGAGCGCGCTCCCAGACGAAGCGCAAGAAGAGCGGGACGGTCATCCCACGTGCGGGACTCGCCGCGAGCAAATCGATGAGCCGGCGGTAGCGCGCCAAAGAGACGCCCGTCCACTTGCCGTCCACGTGGTTCGATTCGATGCCTTGCGCTCGAAGCGTGGCCAGGACTGTGTCATCGGGCTTTGGTCGCAGACCAAGGCCAAGGATGTGGCCCGCAGCCGCGCTCGTGAGGTGCGTCGCAGCGTGCGAGCGAGAGCGCGACACGAGCGGCGGTGCGCCAGCACGCTGCTGGAAGTAGAGCTCTCGACAGAGAGCGGCCGCAGATGACCATTCGCAGTCGCGCTGCCCGGCCGACGGCATGGACATGAGGTTGGTGACGACCGTGGGCGCCGAGCGAGCGAGCAGGCCTACCGCTGGCGAAAGGGATAGGAACTTCGGCTGAAGAATCGTGGCCGTCTCGGCGACAAACCGCGAAGCGATCACCATGTTTGAGACAGCTTGAGGTGTGAACATTCAATACCTTCCTCAGCGCAGAGAGGAGGGGGAGGAGGGAGATTGGGATTGTCACTTGTGTTTTCACTGTCAATCCTTCCCTGTCCACTGTGAGGGCACGAAGAATGTGTTTTCCGCTTCCGGTCTCGCCGACACCTCCATGCCATCGACTATGCACTCTGCCGCCCACGCGCAGCAAGGGCAGGCGCCGCCTGGGTTGGCGGCGGACTTGGCGCTTGTCAAATCGCTCCCCGCCGAGCACGTGACGGCCTTCTGCGGCGCCGCGCGTCAGCTGTTGCGCGCGCCTGAGGACCCGGCAGTGTTCCGCAAGGCGGCGAAAGGGCTCGGCGTGGACCCGGACGCCGTGGCGGCTGCCGTGCGCGCTCTGTGCTACTTGATGGTGAGCGCAGCCCACGCCTCGCGGCCCGCCGAGGACTTGCTGCAGGGCCTCGCGCTCGAGCTTCCCGAGGAGACGAGCGCGGCTATCATCAGCTTCTATCAGGCAGAGGCGCCCGAAATGGAAATGGAGTTGCGCACAGGGCTCGCGCTGCCCGAGTACCGCGGCCTCGAATGGCGACTGCAGGTGGAGCTCGGCGGCCGGTACCGTTCGCGCAAGGCGCCTGAGGCGAGCTTCCTGCTGCGGTTGCACACAAGCGGCGGCCCCGAGGGCACGGCGGAGCACCTGATGCAGGCGGACCTGCCCAATCTGCGCCGGCTCGCCTCCGAGCTCGAGGAAGCACTCAAAGAGGATAAGTCGAGCCACTCGCGCCGCATTGCACGACGGCTGTGACACGCGCACGCGGTCGCCGAACCCTCGAGCGCGAGCACCACGCACTGTCTGAAGAAACCCTTCTCAGAAAACGATCTTCGTTTACGTATGTCCGTTACAATGTAGTCAAGTCACTGTCGGTCTGAGTTGCGGATGTAATTGTACGGTCCGAACTCGGCGCGCCGGACACCCCCCGGACGGTTGACTTGACGTGACTTGACTTTAGACTTACCTTGACGTGAGGTGACTTGACTTGACTTGACTTGACGAGAAACGACTTGACTTGACTTGACTTGTCTTTTCTTGACTTTTCGGGACGAGTTCCGTCAGATGCGCATGTTTGACCCACAGAGGTCTGCAACCCGCCCAATCGTAATCGCTTGCCGACCATCCAGCTTCTGGAGCACCTGACAACCTTCCATGGTCCGGATCGCCTGCGGCTCTCTGTGCACCTTCGCGACGGCGGCGCTCATAATGAGCGTGTGGTTAATCCTCGATGAGTTCAAGCCATCCGGCGAGGCGGGCGAGCACGAGGAGGGCTGGTGCCACGATGATCCTGCCTGGTCCGCCTACGGTGGCGGACTGTACACGTGCGCGTGGCTGGAAAAGTTTGATCCGGGCTGCCGCGCGAACCCGTGCGGCAGCGCAGCAGACTTTGGCCAATGCCGCGCATGCCCGCACGCCTGCCACAGATGCGCCTTTGCGCCCGTCGCGCCGCCGCCACTGCCGCCCTTGCCACCGCCGTCGCCGTCGCCGCCGCTCGTCATGTTTAACGCGGCACGCAACGTCACGAGCGCGGCGAGCGAGCCCGATGCCGGGCTCGATGCCGAGCTCGCCACCGTCGCGTTCACGGTCGGCGCGCTCCTCGCCGCGGCGGCCCTTGGGTTGGCGGTCGGAATACTTGAGCAGCGCTCAGACGGCAACAGCCTACTGATGGCGCGGCGGCTCGCGTTCGCGCTCGTGGGCGTTTACCTGCTGGTAGGGTACCTGGCGGTGCGTGTGATGAACATCGCGCCTGAGCGGTGCATCGTCGCTTACCAGCGCATCGTTCCGTACACACGTGCCTCTGCAGAGCTGGGAGAGGTGATCCGCTTTCGATACTCGCAGACGCACGAGGTGTACGTGGTGCTGATCACCGAGCACTCGTTCGACCTGTTCGCGCGCTCGTGCTCGCCCTACTCGCTCTGTCTCTCGCTCGGCTTCTTTGGGCTCTTCCTCCACCTCGCCGTCGCTCGCGGTCTCCAAACGAGGACACGTGAGACTCGACGGCAGCAGAAGATTTTGGAGCGCGTCATCGACGCGCGTAACGTGACGACCATCGCGCAGCTGCGCGTAGTGGCCGCCGCGCAGGCCGCCGCCCTGTGCAGCGACCAGCCTGCCCGACTCGACGCCCGCTCACGACGACGCCCACGGGTGCCGCGGCACCAGCACCGGCACCGGCGCCGGCGCCGGCGCCGGCCCCAGCGGAGGTGGATCAAACCTCGTCGACGCTGACAGCGATTGGGCCGACGTACTTGCATTCTTTCCAAGGGGAGGCCTTCAGTCCTCGCGCCTGGACCGAGGCACCCGAGTGCCCTATCTGCCTGGAAGCCTACGAGGAAAACGAGGAGATTATCGTGCTGCCTTGCCGACACATGCTCCATCGTGCGTGCCTGCTCTCTTGGACCCGAGCGCGCATGATCTCGACAAGCTGCCCCCTCTGCAAAGCGCCGTTGCTGCCCGACGGCGTGATGATCGACGACGAGTGTGAGATGCCGCGCTGCTGCCTTATCGTTCACCAGATCCTCGTCAGCGCCCCCTTCGCCCCGCAGCCCGAGGCGAGGCCCTCCGCTGGTACAGCCATGGTCTGACCAAGAGCCAGGGCCGGGCCCCGGGCCGCATTTCAGCGTTGTGGCACGCCATTCCGTTTCAGAAATAAGGGTAGGTATCCGGAAACTGCTAATGTGCTAAATTAGCCGATGTCTGATCGGCGTCGATATCAGACGATGCCTAGATCAAAGACAAAGTCGATAGCGTGCGCATTTGTGACGCGTTTGACACACAGCGGCTCTTCTTCAACACCTACACTACGAGAGCCGTTGGTACCTGAGTGTAGTGTGCATGGTGGATTGAGACTCCTAGTCTTCCTTCTTACTGCTTCTGCTCTCCAGCTTTGCCTGGAGCTCAGCGCAGTGACGTTCGTTGGTATCCAGCCTCACGGCAATGCGCTCCAGCGCGGATCGCAAAGTCCGATTTTCGTTTGCCAGTGTTGCCAGCTGCTCATGGAGGGGCGAAACAGCAGGTGTGGCATTCTCGATTGGCGTGTCAGTGCTGAACGGAGCCGCTCCGTCCATTCCAATGCGCAATGCAATGGGCCACACAACAGCAATCACAACAACGAAAAAGACTGCTAGCATTAGCCCTTGGGCAGTTTCTGCTTGGATCCCGTAAGCTCGTGCGAAGGAGTCGGCCATGCCTTGGAGCAGAACTTTCAGAGGATCAGGTTTCGGTGTCGTGGATGGCAGGAGCTTTTCCATCTCAGAAGGGTGCGGGCGAGGCAGACCCGGACCTCGAGCTCGCCTTTCCGGGGTCCGTTGGCTGTGAACATTGGCTGTGAACTGGACTGGTTCGGCCGAACTCGGAATCTATGGTAGGGCACGCAGGATTAGGTGTAGAGGAGGGGCGTGGGCCTCCAATAGTTTGGGGTTCGTCGAGGTAGTCCCTCGTGCTCCTTTGGTGTGTTCACGCTGAACGGCTGAAGGGCGTGAAATGCAATGAATGAAAATCGAAAAGTGAGGACACACAAAGGCCGTTCCAGAAGGTGTGATCTGGTGAGCGTCTCCACCGAGTACATGTATCAGACTCATTGCGGTACGGGGATGGTCACCTCGAGGACTTCCGTTACTTCCGTTCTCACCAGTCGTTCGCCGCTGAGCTTCCAGACGCAGAGCTTGACCATGCAGACTGTGCCAGCGAGTGCGAAGCCGGCGACGTTCGGAATCCATATGGCCGACAGGCCCGCCGTTAGGCCGTAGACCGACCAGAAGAAGCTGCACAGCGAGCCCGTGACGGCCAAAGGCAGTGAGATCTTGCGCGCATCTCGTGTCCTCACTGCCCTCACGGCTTCGATACAGGGAGAGGAGAATTGGACGATGCATAGACAAATGCAGGTGTTCCCTAAGATGGTCCCACGAAGTGTGTGGTCCTTTATCACGAAATCGCTGACACAGACCAGCAGCAAGACGAGCAGAAGTAGAATGCCACCGATCGTGATCCACTCGGTCATGGCGGCCGTTCGAGGATCATCACAGAGACGAAGAGCAGTGATGACGCAGAATGCGTTGCCAAGCACTGGGAGGATGTTTCCCACAAACGGCCAAGGATCACCGATCACCGTGCCATAGAAGCACCAAGCGGAACACGTCGTGAAGGCCACCGGGTATGGCACGGGATCCACTGAAAGCTTCCCCACCTTACGATCATTCATCATCGTAGGGACCGCCGCAAACCCGAGGAAGAAGCCCAGGATACTACCGGCCGTTGGCATCACGACAGAGAACCACACTGAGTCATCGTCGATGGTCGCTGTCATACCGTCAATACTTGTTGAGCTATGTGCTCGTTTTTCACGAAAAGGTCAGCTCTGAATCGACACACACGAACGCGCTCCGAACGGTCATAGTTGCGTGCGAAAAGGTCAGCTCTGTACGATGCACATGGCCGGCACCGTCAACGGAGTTGGCATCACCCTATACCGGCTGTGGATCCACACCGAGGTTGACAAGGACGACAAGGGCAGCTACGGTGATGTGAGCATCTGCCTGCATGGCGCGCTTGGCAGCGTGTGGCTCGAGCAACTGCATGCGTGCCAGCCTTCCGCTGGCCGGCTCTTCCCAAGCGCAAGTGCTGCGTCGAGTGCCTGTGAGCGGTGCGAGATCTATGTGTCCGCGAAGGAGGTGGGCACCCTCTATCGCATCACCGTTGCGTACGCTCACGGTGATTCTGGCTTCAACTGCCGGCCGTGGCGCCTCTCACAGGTGGCCGTGCGCAACGGCAGTGATGGCATGGTGTCAGTCTTCCCGGGCCCGCAGCAAGCGCTCGAGGGCCCAAAGGCCTTGCTGGAGCTCGTTCCGCGGCTCTCATGGCACGAGGATCTCTACGGCAACTGCGCCGAGGCGCCGCCGCCTGTACCCGAGACGGGCCAGTGGCACTGGCCGGCCTCGCCGCCAGCGCCGCCGCTCACAGCGGCGGGTGGCGACGAGGCGAAGCAGCGCTCAGTTCAGCGCTCCGAGCACGACGCGCTGCAGCTGGCCATCTACAACGCCGTTTGCGAGGAGGAGATCCTTCCCTTGATGGACGCGGTCCTGCACGACCTGAGCATGCGGCGCACACCAGGCACCTTTCTGCATCGTTGCATGCAGGCTGCCACGGGCACCCTGCCACGTGCGGTGCCCAGCACGGCGTCGAGCACAGGCAAGCCGCCCTTGCCCAAGCCGAGACTGAAGACCGCAGTGCCTTCGGCCCCAGGCCCAATAACGAACCCGACCACTGGCGCGACCGCAGACACGGGTGCTGGCGTGGCCATCGGCGCCATCGCAGTGCCTCGGGTGTCGTTTCAAGACGATGTTGACGAACCCGGCGAGAGGAGGTCGTTTCAAGACGATGTTGACGAACCCGGCGAGAGGAGGTCGTCGAGCAGCAGCAGGAGGAGCAGCGGCGGTAGCAGCAAGGACACCGAGCGAGAGTTGCAGGAGGCGTACGCGCGGATCCGGCGCCTCGAGGAAGAGAAGTCGGAACTTATGGCGTCCTCACGATCGAGCACCCGTTCCCGATCCAACCGACGCGATGGCAAGGGCAACGCTAGCGCCTCGAGTGCGTGTGTCCTCTCGTGACGACGCGCGAGCGAGCGAGCGAGGCGCGACCAGACGCCGACGGCTCGTGTGTTTCAAGTCGAGTCACTTATTAAACAACAGACAACCTTGTGCAGTGGCCAGGATGACTCGTGTAGTGAAGTGCTCGCGACGACGCTCTTTATCCATGAGGGGTGGAGCCGTCCTGCTTCTCGTGTGCCTGTTCTTCAGCTGTTCACGCGCTGCCTTTGCGCCAGCACTGCTGCAGCCGGAATTGTATGACGCGAAAAGCAGGGATATCACCGTCGCATCAGTAGCCAATCAGTCCGCCACGCCACGAGCCAACGAGCCTGCAGTGACGATGGAGGAGAAGCACCTATCCGAGGCGGCCTCGGCCCAAGCTGATCGTGCTGTCGAGGAGCTAGAGTTGCTACGCGATGAAACTTGGCGCAATGCTCGCGGCTCGCTTGCAATCGCGTCCGACCCGCCGATTCGGTCCGGAGCGGTGTTTGAGATGCTCTCAGCGGAGACCGAGCGCTTTGCGCAGCTGGAGGCGTCGATCAAGGCTGCCAAGGCGAAGCAGGCGCACGCGCGTCGCGTCGCAGAGCTCACCGGCTCCGCATGGGACGCGCACGAGGCGTTCAAGCTCAAGGAGCTTCGCGAGCAGCAGGCGGAGTTCCGGGCCGAGGAGGCCAAGGTGGCGAGGACGGAGGCCGCAGCGCTCGAGCGCGAGTATCTGAAGGAGCTTCGACTTGAGAAGGCCCGCAAACTGTGAGAAGCGCGAGATATTCTGGTGGTCTGGAACTGGATCTCGCTCCGCCAAACACCAGCATGACATCTCCGAAGTTGAGGTGATGAGGGCGGTTCAGAGCACACTCACGACTCAGAGGGCGGACCGCACCTTAATGAACTCAACTTACAAGCTTGTAGTGAACCTACTCGCGCACACACCCGATTTTCTTGACAAAAACATGTTTAGTGTTTGGCATGGTGTTTGGAGTTTGGCGAAATCGAAAGCGAACCCAACCTCAGTTGGCCGCGGACCACTTTATTAACCACTTAGTCGACGACAGTTAAATCTTAAAAAGCGATGCGTAGCCGGTTAAGCATAACGCATTAGCAAACGCACATTTGTCGGGCGAAACGGGATCGTTGTCGGGACGTTTCGCGGTCTCAGACCACGCTTCACGTTGTAAACTGCAATAGTGCAATTCTCCAAAACATGCGCGGGTTGCATCGCATGATACACTACACATCTAGACTCTTCGAAAATCACGGTTAACGCTCTGTGACTGTCCACTGCCCGAGAGCGGTGGGACACAGACTTCACGATCATGTCACGACCATGTAGGCATGTACCAAACATGCGGCGCGGGTGCCATGCGGACAGATCGTAATCAAGAATCAAGATGCACAACGCCCGGCCGCTAAAACTCTATGTCATTGTACGTTGGTGTCATTACCGCCCAGCGCCCGCGCTTGATTCCAGCTTTCAGGCATCCAGAGACAGTCCCGGAGCCTCTTTCGTCACCGGCCTTGGCAGCCTGGCGGGGACGGGCATACTGGGCTCCATACTGGGCTCGGCCGCGGCCGGCGGCCTTGGCGGCGGCCTTGGCGGCAGCCTTGGCGGCGGCCTGCTTTGTTGCTGCATCTGCTCGTACGGGGGGATGTAGGCGGGTTGCCGGCCCAGCGTAATGGACTTGGCGCGCTCGGATGCCAAGGCACTCGGAGCCCGCCCCAGACCGGACGCGTTTTGCTTGTCCCTGGCAGCCGTCAGTGCGGACACATCCGTCGTCGCTCGCGGCAGCTCCCTCCTTGCGGCTCCTCTCTGACTGCATGCTGGCTGCGCCCTCCTCAAGAGGGCATCCGCCCCTACTGCCATCTCCTTGATCTCCGTGCGGGCCCTTGATGAGGTGACAGCCTGGGGACTGAGCGGCCGGGCCTTGGCGGGATTCGAGATAGACTGCGAATGGGCCGAGAGGTCCGTGGGAGATCCAGGCACCGTCACGGTCAATTCTTCGAACACCGCGTCCAAGGAGACCGACACTGGCCGTCCGGACGTCACGGGCACCTGGAGCTGCGAAGGTTGGCCGTTCCGCTGCGACATCTGGCGCTGACCTTTCTGGCTCGCATTTGAGAGACGGCCCGGCTCGGCTGGCTTGACGGTCGGCCTCGGGCGGTCGGTGGCCGGCGTGGCGAAATAGCCAGCGAGCTTCGGCTGCTCAGCAGGGTCAGCTGGGCGCATCGATTGGCTCCCAGCCCTATTGGTGGCCCCTGTGGGCGCAGCGACAGGCAGACCACCGGCCATCTTGACTCCCATGCTGGCCTTCGCCTGCGCGACGTAAGCCTTTGCATTGCCGGGCTTCGTGGCCCGTCTCCCATGCATCTTAAAGAATCGCGTCCTCCACCTATCCACGTGTTGCCGAATCATCTCCATCGCAAAGGGTAGCGCCGCTGAGTTGGCGCCACCGCTGGCGCCCTCGAAAGCGTCGGGAATGCCGTCGCCATCCGCGTCAAGGGCGCCGGCAGCATCCGCAAGATCTTCATGCTTGAAGCTACGCTGCACGAGTGCGTCGAGGACATCTTGAAAGCTCACCTCTCCATTTTCATCTTGCTGTAGCTTGGTCAAGACGCCGTTCGGCGCGCGTACATCGAGGCCAAGGACAACCTTGGTGGCCAACTGCCGCTTGGGCCGGTGGCTCACGATGCCTTTGATGCCTAATGGAGTTGGCAAGGCGAGGATCAGATCGGGCAACTTCGTGGACGGGATCCGATTGTCCGCATCCGGATCGAACTCGCCCCAAACCTCTTTGAACGTCTCCATGTCGTCCTTGGACACGAGGTCGGAGCGCACTTGACCGAGCGTCGAAAAGTTCTCGAGGATCACAGCAACGACCAGGTTGAGCACGACCATGCTCCCAAGCACCATGAACGAGACAAAGTACGGAATCGCAATAGGACCGCCGCAGTTGCCCTCCGCGGCGGAGCATTTCCCAGAGTCCTCGGTCACAAGCGCGTCGACCATCATGCCACTCCAGTTGTCGCCGGTGAGACACTGCACTAGGAGCAGCATCGAGCTGCCGAGCGTCTTGAAGTTGCGCTTGTCGGTCATGTTCTCTTGCGCGACCACGAACGTGAACAGGTTGACGCCGAGCACCCCATACATGAAGACGACGAGCGTGAGGACGCCGCCTACGTTCATGAGCGGCGGGAACGAGATGACGAGCGTCATGATCAGATCGCGGATCCGCCGGGCGCCCGGGCCCTTGAGCAGCCGCAAGATGCGAAGGATGCGGAGCACGCGCAGCACCCGCAGCACCATCGGCGGGATGGGCAGGAACTGCTCGAGCAGCTCGGACGCGAACTGGTCGAGCAGCGAGGTGCACACGAGGGTGAAGTCGAAGCGACACCAATTGTCGCCAAAGTAGGTGTACGGCCCGAGACCAATGATCTTCAAGGTGAACTCGATATAGTAGATGTACGAGAAGCACATCATGGCCTTGTTGTACCGAGTGAAGTTGACCTCGTCGTTCTCAATGCCCCAGTAGTCGCACGCCATCACAAACACATTGGCGACGATGACGCCAATGATGAAGGTGTCGAAGGCTTTGCTGGTGACGATGTGGAAGAAGATTGCGCGAAAGCAGTTCGCGGGCGGCTTCGTCACCTTCTCTGGCTGTGCCATGGCCTTCATCTTCATCGTCTCGACCCACTGGGCCTGCTCAGGCGTCATCGTCGCGGAGCCTCCCGATTCGGCAATCGCCTCGTTCTTGATGGCCGTGAACTGCTCGACAACGACGCCGACGAAGAGGTTGATGGCGAAAAAGTTGCCGATGAACATCCATAGAACGGCGAAGATGGCGGCCGCTCCGGAGTCGTTACGGATGGGAGCCCGCCCTGGCTCGGTCGCATCCATCAGCCCGAACATGATCACATCCCAACCGTCGCCCGTCATCATGACGAACAGGAGCATCATCGCCGAGCCAAAGGAGTCGAAGGAGCCGATCACCGGGTTGGCCCAGTGCACATAGACGTGGCCGCCGCCGGCGGCGCCACCGCCCTTAAGGCGACGCCGGTGCGACGTCCATCGCGTGTCATCATGGGGCCACCCGTTCATCAGCAAGCCACCCGCCGAGGCCGCAGCCGTCGCCACCATACCTGCCATATTCGGCATCGACGAGCTCTCTCCGAGGCGGCGCTCGATCGACTCGAGGTCGAGGCCACCGGGCGCTTCGAGCTCAAGAAGGTTGTCGGCCGGCGGCTCGTGGCACTCCTCGGCGGTCATGATCGAGGGATCGGAGCACGTGCCGAGAGCACCCATGAAGATCTGCATGCCCAGGATCGCGAAGACGAGCTGAAAGGCGAGCACGACCCCGACGACGTTGCCGACGGCGGGCATCGACTGGAAGAGCGAGACGATGACGAGCTTCATCCCAGGGCTCCGGGCGAGAAGGCGCAGCGGGCGCAGCACACGCAGGATCCTGAGCATCTTCAGCTTCGCGAACATTGGGAAGAATTCGGATAGGAGCACTAAGAAGGAGACCGTCACGATCACCAGGTCGAGCAGGTTCCACGCACTGGTCACGTAGGTGCCCTCGCCGCACGCGAAGCCGAAGCTGACCACCTTGGACATCATCTCGCAGAAGAAGAGGGCCGTCCAAAAGTAATCGAGGTAATGAAGTGTCGTCGCGAGCGTCGAGTCCGGATCGAGGCGGGGTACGTCGAGGGCGAGGCAGATTGAGCTGGCGATGATCGCGAGCACGATGACCTGGTCGAAGATCGGGTCGGCGACGAGCGCCTGGCAGCCGAGCCGGAAGCAGTTGCGCGGGCCGAACACGAGCATCGAGTAGTCGCGGGGCCACTTTGGTCGCGGAAGAGGGGGAGGGGGCGGGGGCGTGACGGTGGCGCTCGAGACGACGTTGAGAGAGAGCAGCTCGGAGAGAATGGGCGCATCGGCCGACGTGATGCTCGTGCTCCACTCGGTCGAGCTCATCAGGCTCGAGACCATCTTGTCATCGCCCCAGATGAAAAAGTCAAGTGTGACCGTCGGACGGCTCGGCATCTTATCGCTCACAATGAGCCCGACGCTCTGCGCTGGCACTCCGACGGCCGCGCCGAAGCGAGCACAGAGCTCCTCGCGCGTATCGTCGGTGTAGTCGGCCGCCCGACCCTCCGCCTCAAGCGACGTCTTCAAGGTGAGAAGCACTGCGCCTACGGCGGGCGTGGCGCCCTTTTCGGCCGCGTCGTCATTCTTCTCATCCCCGTTGGCCGGATCCGTTTCGGCAGGCGCTGCCTGTGCGTCCCCCTCCTCCTCGTCGGGGCTAGCGAAGGCGTTGAGCAGCACCGCAACGAAGAGGTTGACGATGACGAAGCAGCCGACGATGACGACGATCACGCAGTAGATGATGGCTGGACCGCCAACGATGGCATATGCAGGTTGCACGATGTCCACCCAACCGCCCGTCATCATGATGAAGCAAGTCAGCATCGCCGGTACGAAGTAGTCCCAATGATATCGAGGGCGCTCCTCAAGGTCGTCGGGGCAACTGCCGCCCGGGCACACCTGGTTCGAGTAGCCCGTGCTCGGCGCATAGATGCCCGCGAAGAGCGTCATGCCGAGCAATCCAAAGATCAGAAGGACGAGACCCATCAGGACGCCGATGTTGCCCAGCTGCGGCAGCGTCTTACCCAAAGTGACAATGATCTTGTACAGGCCCTTCCACGACTTCATCAGGCGCAAAATGCGCAGGATACGGAGCATTCGCAGAATGCGGAGGAAGGAGAAGTTGGCGCCGGGCCCCGCAATCAGCGTGATGACCATCTCGAAGATCGACAAGGAGACGATGGTCCCGTCGAGTTGATTCCACCCATCAGCCCAGTAATTGGCGCACCCGATGCCGAGGAGCTTGCCGAACATCTCGATGATGAAGGCCCAAGAGACCATTGTCGCCTTGTTCTCGAGGTCCATGGCGTACTCCTCGCTCATCCCATAATAGGGCGCGCACATCAGGTACAAGTTGTACACCACCAGCCCCGTCGAGAGGTTGCCGACCAGCTCGCCGGTCATAAACTGGCCGAATTTGTCCCGCACCGTGCCGGGCGCGGGCGCGCAGTCACAGCAGCCGCGTTCCTTTGCGACCTCCTCACCCACCACAGTGAGGTCCGACTTTTCGGTGCCCTCCTTGAGTAGCGCCTCTTCCTCCGTTGGCCCCGGGGGCGCCGGGACGGGCGCGCCGCCCCCCATCGCGAAGGCGGCGAACTTTGCAAGTTTGGCCGCCTTCAGCGCCTTATCGATGGCGTCTTGCTCCTGAGCCTTGACGAACTCGTCCACGATGACGGCGAGGAAGAGCTGCACGACGAAGATGCCGCAGAGCATCGCGATCAGCAGAAAGTAGATGAACACAAATGGGTTGAAGGACGCCATGAGGGCATACATCGGGTCGGTCCACGTATCAAAGGTGGTGCCCTGCAAGATGATCAAGAAGCACTTGCCAATGTCGTCGAAGCCCAGCAGGCCCGTGTTGAGATTCTCGTCGAAGTACGAGCAGGTTGTATCCGCAGGACACAGCGTCGGGTCGTCGTTCGTCTCCGACCCGTCCCCTCCGCTCGCCCCGCCGCCCTTCATCCGACGGCGCTGCGCCTCCGCGTTCTTAGTCGGATTGCACGCCTGCCCCGTGTCATACAGTTCCTGATACTCGGGCGTTCCGACGGCAGCCTCGCTGTCGTCGCCATCGTCAGCCTCGCTGCTCCCACCTGCACCCCCTCCGTTGCCTTTGAGGCTTCGCCTGTGAATGTGAATGGCGAGCTTCTTCGCGAAGCCGGGGGCATCGGCTTCCTCGAAGAGCGCGTGCAGATCCCACAGTGGCGCCGCTGCTGCCGCTGCTGCCGCTGAAGTCGCTGCCGCCACCGCCGTGCTCGCGAATGAGGAAACGCCGCGGGCCGCGTGGACGTCCACAAGGGCGTCGGACGACGCTGTGAAGAGGTCGGAGGACGCTGTGAAGAGGCTTCCCGACACGTTGCGCACGGGCGTGTCGTCCTCGACGAGGAGTCCCCATGGCATCGGCAGCGCCTCAAGCCTCCGTCGGGCATCGGACACGGGGTGGCCGGGCGTCTCGACGAAGCCCTCGGACGCGCACCGGTAGTGCAGCGCGCCCTTGAAGAGCTCCATGCCCACGATGCCGAAGACAAGGAAGATGAAGGAGCAGAGAGCGACCACGTTGCTCAGCTTGGGGAAAGCCGCCATGATGGCGGAGATCATCTGCGGCATGCCTGGCACGCGCTTGAGAGCGCGCAGAGGCCGCAGCGCGCGCACCGAGCGGATGGCCGACGTGTTGCCGAAGGTTTCAGGGAAGAGGATGGGCAGCCACGCAAGCGAGACAACAATGAAGTCGAGCTGGCACCATGCGTCACGCAGGTACGTGCCCTCCTGAAACAGGAAGCCGTACGCAAAGATCTTGGACACGAGCTCGAATGTGAAGATGTACAGATAGATCCACTCCATGACACCGATGAACGCCGCCTTGTTGGTGCAGCATGGATCCAGCGGCGACTGCCACGCCATCGTGGCACAATTGCAAAGGATGGTACACAGGATGAGAGGGTCGAACCACTTTGCCTCAATGATCCTGATGAAGAGCTTGCGAGGCTGAGTGTAGACGCGCAGGCAGCAAAGCACGGAGCCAAAATACTCTTTGCCGCTGGGCCCGACAACCTTCTTGGAAGGAGGATCAGCGTCGAGGGCGTCGAGGCCGGAGGCCTTAGTTGTGAGCATTATATCTGTGGGTTGTATCTACCGGGTTCTGAGGTCGCTGGCGGCAGGCAAGACAAACGGGCACTAGTTGCTCGCGTCCTTGCTCAGCTCCGCTGCCCGACTGTCTTGTGAGCCCTGGCCGGACCACAGCGATTCGAGTCGTTTTTGGCTTCTGCAGTTGAATCTGGAAGCCACGGTTTAACGTGAATGCGCAAGTTTGGCGCAAGGTGTCCTCTTTTAAGGGGGGTTCCCACGCCGAGTGTGAGAGCCCGCATGAGTGTCCGTCGCGAGGGGGGCAGATTTAAATTGGGAGTGGGGAAGTTGTGGGGAACAGTAACCTTTTCCCATGTTCGGCCCCATCTCCCTGCTCGCCTCAGAGCTTTCGGCGGGGCGCACGACATCGCGCAAGCTCGTCGAGACCGCGCTCGCGCGCATCGCCGACCCGAAGCTCGAGGGCTCGCGCGCTTTCATGAAGGTATACTCGGACGCCGCGCTCGCGGAGGCAGACGCGTCCGACCGCCTGCGTGCTCTCGGTGTCGTGCGCTCGCCGGTCGAAGGCATCCCCATCTCGGTCAAGGATCTGTACGACGTGTGCGGCGATGTCACCCGCGCGGGAAGCGTCGCGCTCGCCAGCGATCCGCCAGCCAAAGCGGACGCGACGGCGGTGGCTCGGCTGCGTGCTGCGGGTGCGGTCATAGTGGGCCGAACGGTCACTGTCGAGTTCGCCTTTGGCGGCGTCGGGCTCAACCCGCACTACGGCACGCCCAAGAACCCGTACGACCGTGCCAGTGGCGGGCACATCCCGGGCGGCTCGTCGGCCGGAGCGGCCGTCTCCGTGGCCGACGGGATGGTGGCCATGGGCCTGGGCTCTGACACGCGCGGCAGCGTACGCATCCCGGCGGGCCTGTGCGGGATCGCGGGCTTCAAGCCGACGCAGCGGCGCATTCCGCGCGACGGCTGCTTCCCGCTCTCGTACACGCTCGACTCGGTCGGCCCACTCGCCCGATCCATAGGCTGCTGCGCCGTGTACGACGCGATCTTGGCTGCAGACGGGGCGGCGAGCTCCGCGGCGGCACCGCCCGCTCTCAAACCGAGCTCGCTGCGTCTCCTCGTGCCACGCGCATCGCTGCTCTTCGCCGACCTGCAGCCGGCCGTCAGCGACGCCTTCGAGCGCGCCCTCGACGTGCTGCGGGCGGCGGGTGCAACGCTCGTGGAGCCGCCTGCGGCGGAGGTGGAGACGGTCATCGCGCGCGCGCATGCCCTCTACAGTGGCGGCGGGTTCGCTGCGCCCGAGGCTTGGCAGATCCACCGCGCGCGCTTCGCCGCGCAGAAGCATCTGTATGACCCTCGCGTCGCCGTGCGCATCGCGCCGGGCGAGGCTTGCTCCGCCGCCGATTACGTGCAGCTCGGCTTTGATCGAAATCTCGTGATCAAAGGTATCGAGGCGCTCATGCAGGGGTGCGACGCGATGGTGCTGCCTACCTGCGCCATCACCGCGCCCACGATCGCCGAGGCCGACAGCTCGGACGCCGCGTACGGTGCGCTCAATCTGCTGCTGCTGCGAAACACGGGGCTCATCAACATCATCGACGGTTGCGCTGCCACGGTGCCGTGCAATCGCCTGGGCGAGGCGCCTGTGGGCTTCATGGTCGCTGGATTGGCGATGTCCGACAAGCACATCCTTTCCGTCGCGCAGGGCATCGAGGCAGCCTTCGCAGAGGCCCTCGCGGTTCCTCTATGAGCACTCCCTCCTGGGGATGATGCGAGTGCGTGTCCGTGTGGGCTCTGGCCTGCTCTGGGGTCTGGGCTGATCTACTTGTCAGTTTTCGGCGGTCTCATTGAGACTTGCAGGGACTCCGTTGAGACCTGTTCAGCGTGTGTCTGTCCTCTGGTCTACGTCAAACTGTTTCGGGCTGTTGTACACACGTATGTGTGCTCCTGGGTCCTTGGTCCTGCCGCGCAGACTCTGAACCGACTTGACAACGGACTAACCGATTGACTTGAATTTGAACTCGGACGCAGCCACACGCACACGCGCACGCGGTCGAGCAGTTCGGGATCGCGCGTCGCGCGCAAGTGCGGCGCCGAACGCTGAAAGCGCTAACGGACGATCATTGATATCTCACGCCTCGGGCCTCTTGCATTATCGAGTAGCACGCCTCGATGCGCCGCGTCCGCTGCGCTATGTTGACTGGCCAGTCAGCCAAGCACGTTTACTCGAAATCATCGAGGGGATCACGTCCCGTGTGTTGAATACCTCTCCGCGCGTGGGGCAAACGTCTCCGAATGTGACAGATGTGAGCAGAGTGGGCATACCCACGACATGTTATCTTTGTCGTCATTCTTCTTGGCCGGCACGAGCCGCGAGTGAGCGGTATGCCCCAATTTTGTCATCATCGTTGTCATTTTCTTGGCTGCGTGAACGGTGTGCCCCTATTGGCTTGAAAGCGCGCACGCGAGGGCCCGTGCTTGGCCATGTGACATCCGATTTTGCGCTCGCTCGCATTCGCGAAGCCACGAACAGGGGCGTTGAAGAGAGAGTGCTCGCTTTGAAACTCGAAAACGCACCTTAAAATGGGCGAACGTCCATCCAGCAAATGTGCAATGGAATGTGGTGCAGTGGAAACAGAGATTTCAAATAGCGCAGCAACTGTGGTTCGAGATTCACCTGTGGGACGACTTAACTTGGACAATTGACTACGACGCAAACGAGACCAGCCCCCTTACCCACGATTGTGTGGCCACCGATCAGAGCCCTGGCCAGTCCCCCTCACGCAAAGCGGAGCTAAGGATTAACCGTCGAATGGGTTGGGTAGGGGCTAGGGCATCGTTTTGTTCCGTTCAAATAAACCGTCTATTCCACCTAAAATGCCCCACTATTCTCGTCTCCTCTCCACTTACCCACGCAATCGCGCCGCCAAGACCGGCGAGGGTGCCCCTCTCTCAGTGCGTATTCCTGTGTGTCAGCAGACAGTTGGCATTCGCGGGCGTTCTGTAGTCGTAGTTGTGGATCCACACGTTGGACGCATACTTGACGCTCGCCTTTGGAGGAAGCCCCTCGTGGTTTGTCATTGGCTCATCTCGGTCCGGTTCGGCGTCCATCACAGACGGCCACAGCACGGCGTGGCCCTTGCGCGCAGGCATGACGACGCCCAGGTCGGCAAAGTGCGTACCGCCGCCCGGCTCCTCCTGCCCCTCGTCCACGTCGTTCAGGTACATGAAGAAGGTGTAGACGCGCGCGCCCTGAGGTGTGAAGAGGCCCGAGTTCTGGTCATGGTGCACCTTGTAGAACTGTCCAGGCTCGTATTTGAGGATCTGGAAGGGCTCCATGTAGCGCACCTGCGACAGTCCAGGCGAGGCCCAGGGTCAAGGCCAGGCCCAAGGCCAGGGCCAGGGCCAATGTGACGATCGGGGTGATGGTGAGCGTGATGCGATGTGAGACTAGAGATGGGAGCGCACCTGTGATCGCGTCACATTCGCAATGCGCTCAGCGACGATCTGCGTGAGTCGGTGTGCCTCGCACTCGTTGCCGGAGCACCAGCACTGGTAGCTCGTGCGCACGGGCGAGAGCTGGTCGCCCGCGAGCGAGCGGTCAAAGTGCTGCTTGCATGTGGATGTGAACGCCTCGGCCTCCTCGTCGGACACAAAGTTGCGAAGCGACATGACCCATGGGGCGTTCGGCCCGTGGGGACCCCCAGGCCAGCTGAGCGGTTTTGGATCGTACTGCGGAAACTCGTGCCAGATGCGCGTCATCGTGCGGTTGATGTCGCCTGGGAGCACCGTCGGTGGCGTGTTGGGCGGCCGGTCGCAGGACGCACGCTTGCTGGCGCATTTCTCGCACGCCACTGGGCAATTGTCCATCATGTAGCCAGGATTGCGCGTGCACTCGCCATTGTCCTTCCACATGACGCAGCTGTTGTGCTTGTCCTCGCACCCGAGCGCGTCTTGCAACAAGGACTTCCAGCGACAAGCGTCACAACTCTTCATGCAGCGAATCAGCATCTCGCCCTTGTTGCTGTGGCACTCGCCCTTTGCAGCACGCTGCTCGCACTCGTAGCCCTCTTCGTCGTTGCAGCCTATGCGCACGTTCGGCTTTTTGAAGCCGCCGCACATGCCGCACGACCGTTTGCAGCTCTCGCGCATGTACGCAGGATTCTTCTCGCACTCACCGTCCTCGGCCCACATTTTGCAGTTTTCGAGGTTGCCATCGACACAGGTCGAGGAGAAGGCCGAGGTGATGGATGCGGTGCGGTTGAACAGATTATTGAACAGCCGACCAAAAGCACTGGCGCCGCCCACGGACGTGAGCAACAGCAACAGCACGGCGGGCGACATGGATATGTGTCTGCAAGATATGTTGTGCGTCCAAAAGTGTACTTTGCCGTTCGCGATTCGACGGTTACATGCGATTCACAGTCAATGTTTATGACTCGACACCCAAGACACCGGACCGGCGTACATACGTGTGCGGTTACAACTAGCTCGGGGACCCCTGGACCCCCTTATCACAGCCATACTCGGTTCACACGTTGAAGATGCAAAAGCTCCCCTTAGGGTTAGGCTAAGCCCGTAAGCGGCTTAGGAAAGCTCTCGGAGTCTGAGCAACCCGGGGGTACTGTGGCGTCGACGCCCACTACATGTAGGAATACATGTACAAACCAACACACTGTGAACGGGACAAGCCAACACAGAACACACCCCTCAGCCAACACACTCCGTCAGGTACAAGCCAACACACAAGCCAGTTTTTTTCCCCTCATCACCACTTATCCCAAGAATCATCCAGCACCTTTTGGGCGGCTGGTTTCTTGGGAGCCCCGCCCGTTGGCGGGTTGAGCATCGCGAACGGGTCGAGACCCGCCGCGCCGCCCATTCCGCCCCCACCGCCGCTCGCCGGCGGACCCATCGGGGCCATGCCGCCAATGCCGCCCATGCCGCCCATTTGCCCCATGCCGCCCATCTGCCCCATGCCGCCCATCTGTCCCATTCCGCCCATCTGCCCCATTCCGCCCATTTGCCCCATGCCGCCCATCTGGCCCATTCCGCCCATCTGGCCCATTGGCGTGCTGGGCACCGCGGCGGGCGCAGGCGGTTTGCCGAACGAGGCAAAAGGATCGGCGGCGGGCGCCGCCGGGGCCTTCGGGGGCATGCTCGGAGCAGACGCCATGCCGCAGCTTCCAAAAAAGTCGTCGCCCGTCGTCGGCGGGGCGAGCGTGGCCATGCCGCCGCCCATCATGCCGCCACCCATCATGCCGCCGCCCATCATGCCGCCGCCCATGCCGCCCATGCCGCCCATGCCTCCCGAGACGCCGACGCTGCCGAAGGCATCATTGAGCCCGAGATCATCGTCGTCCATTCCCCAACCGTCCTTCGCTGGGGCCGGCGCCGCAGCGACGGGCGCGGCGGGTGCGACGGGCGTCGTCGCGGGCGCGGCGGGCTTGGGCGGCGCATAGGCGGCCGGCGCGGCCGGCGTTGGCGTGAGCGGCGTGGACGACATGGCGGCACCGGGCCCACCGGTCCCGTAGCCAGCCGGGGCGCCAGCGGCTGAGCCAGCTGCCGCCTTGGGCGCGGAGCCGCCAGTCTGCTCCTTGACGGCTTCCTTGACGGCGTTGGTCACCGTCGAGGTGAGCCACGAGACTGCAGCCGCCGGGTCGGACAGATCAGGCGTCTTTTGCTCGGGTGCCTGCAGCTCCTTGCGTTGCTCCGGCGGCAACGAGAGTTGCTGGGCCGCATGCTCGAGTCGCTGCATGTAGATGCGCATGCACGCGAGCGCTGCTTCACGCACGTCCTTCTCGACGTCCAGCACCATCGGCGCCACGTTGGGCACGATCTTGGTGGCGACGTCCATGGGGCTGTGGTATTGCTGCGTCGCCGTGAGCGACATGAGGCCGGCGGCGCGGCCGGGCGGGAAGGGATCTTTGAGCGCTCGGCAGCAAGCGGGGATGAGCACCTTTTCGCGCGTCTGCGCGTCGATATGCGCGGCGATCTTGCCGAGGCAGATGGTCGTGTTCGTGCGGATAGCGGCCTCCTCATCCAGCTGCAGCTTCGCAAAGGCGCGCATCACGTGCTGCATCGTGCCCGAGCTGAGCTTGGGAGCGATCGTCACGATGCTCTTCACCGTCATCTCGCGTAGGATGACCGAGGTGTCGACGAAACCCATCGCTAGCGGCTGGAAGATGGACTCGTTGATGACCTTCTTCGAGAGGTGCTCCACCATCGAGGGCAGCCGTTCGAGGAGCGGGAGACGCATCTGGCGGTCTGTGTTCGCAAAGAGCTTGATGATGGTGGGCACCACCTGCTCCTGGTACTCCTCCTCGCTCAGCACGTTGGCGATCTTGAGCAGCGGTTCGAGCGCACGCGCCGAGCCGCCGCCGAACTCGAGCGAGTTGTTGAGCGCGGGCAACACCTTCCACTGCGCGGCGGGCTTGGGCAGGGCAGGCACGCGCTCCGCGAGCTTGGTGAAGAACCTGTCCTTCTCGATCGCGTCCTTCACATTCAGCGTCTCGAGGAAGATGTGGAGAGAGACGTAGTCGTCTTCGAAGACCGGATTGGAGAGGAGCTCCGCAGGGCGCAGCCGGCCGGCCGGACTCGACTGCAGCATGCGCACAAAGTCGGGCCGGAGCGCCTCGGGCATCCCGCTCATGTTCTTGAGATCCGAAGGCGATTTGATCGTGCCGCACCATACCTCGAATACGGTGCAACCGAGCGCCCACCTGCCACCCCAGGACACGCCGTCAGGGACACGCCGTCAGGGGCACGCAGTCAGGGGCACGCAGGGGCGCACGGGCCCAGATGCATTTGAGGCCCGTGGCCACACGCAACCGGGCTGTAGCAGTGCTGCGACGCGCACCAGTCCGCGGCCACTGGAATGCGTTGGAGAGCTTCGAGCTGCTCGGGCTGGCCACGTGAGATCTCGGGTGACTGGTAGCGCTTGGGCAGCACATCCTTGGCGCGTGCAAAGTAGGCGGGGTTCGCCTCAGGCGCCGTCACGAGCAGCTCGAAGCCGCCAAGCTTCCAATCCATGCCCTTGTCCACGAAGAGCGAAGACATGCACACTTGGCCGTGCACGATGTTGCAGTCGATGTTGAGGAACTTGATGGCGGCGGCTAGCGTGTATGTGCCCCACGCGATGGAGCCCGGCGCCTCGCGCAGGTTGTCGATCACGTCCTCGAGCGGCTGCACCGGCTCAGTCACGATCCAGATGATGCCACCTCCCTTGTTATCGAGCTGTTCGCCCGCGTCGATGCAGCGCAGAAGGTACGGGTGCTTGATCGTGCGCAGCCGCCTCTGCGCGTTCTTGACGAGCGCGAGCTCCTCGTCTGACTTCTTGTTCTTCAGGTCGTACATGAAGATGGAGACGATCTCCTTGACGCCCTCCTTATTCTCGCGCTTGCCCGAGTACATCTTCATAACACCTTGGTAGCTCGTGATCTGCGGGCCTTGTTCGAAGGGCAGCGATGTGCCTGACGCCATCGAGGCCGCCATCTTGAGGCCCGCCGAGGCGGCCTCCCGCACGCTGCTCAAGAAGGACATGACGTTTTGTAAATGCCTTGAGCCTTTCTTCGCGCGGTGTCCTGCGGGGTCGGAAGTCTTTTGCTCGTGCGGTTTCGACGCGCCGTATCAGTGACTGATTGACCAGCATCCGCGTGCTCGTGGAAACCTTCCGATCGGCAAGGCCCGATTTGCAAAAGGGGCTCCCAGCCCCTGATTTGCAAGCTTGTTGACGTGTCGTGTGCTCTCTTTCGGCGTCGCGAAGGTATGGAGACGACGAAGCCGTCGCACCGCTTCATGCGCAAGCCGCGCGTGCTCGTCGGCACGTTCGTAGGATCGATCGCCGCGTACATCGTCTTCTTCTACCACTATACGCACGAGCAGGACGACGATGGTACGCGCGCACCCTGCACCGTGATGCGAACCCGGCCAGACTCAGCCCCAAGACCCACAGGCTGACGCGCGCGCTCGCCTGTACGATTCTATTGCGCACAGAGGTCGTGAGGGTATGGTTTGGGATGCGCGGCGACGGTCGGTGCGGCAAGGACTTTCAGAGCGACTGGTTTGGCGAGACGCGATGCGGCAAGGGTCACTGCTGCTCGTCGCACGGCTGGTGCGGAAATGGTGAGGCGTTCTGCTCAGTCTCGCTGGGCTGCCAGAGCGATTGCTGGCCCGCGACGCACACCGATGGCGCGGCATCTGATGCGGCCCAGCCACCCGGCAGTCAAATGCCCGACGACGACGAGTACATGGACCGTTTGCACCACTACGGATACGACGACGACGGGGATGACTACCATCACCGACGCTATGGGCGGTATCGCGGATACCCGCACGACCCGGACGCCTACGGGCACCATCGCTACGACCACAACGACGCGGACGACCACCACGCCTACGGAGACGACCACGCCGACCCTGCGCACGACGAGGAGCACGGCGAGCATAAAGACGAGCACCTGGACGGGCACGAGGGCGGCGGCGGCGGCGGCGACGGCGAGCGCGAGCGCGAGATGCCCGACTATGAGGACCATCATCCGCGGCACGGCGACCACAACGATGAGGACGGAGAGCCCCATGCTGGCGAGGACGGAGAGCCCAAAGCTGCGGCCACGCCCTGACGCACGCGGTGCCCACACACGCGGGGAGCGGTGGAGCACTATGTGGAGTAGATCAGCCTGGTCACTTTACTGACACGAAGATTGCCCCCGCATCAGCTGACCTTTTTCTCCGCTAAAAACGAGAAACGACACGCGCGCCAGCTCGTGCTGAGCCACCACTCCTCGTGAGCGGCGCCCTCCACTTCAGCAGTTCAACGAGGTTATCCACGATTCCGGTCACCATTTCGCACGCAACGCGCGGCGCGTCGGCCTTCCGACGGCGCCTTGGCGGGCCGCTCAGCGCGGGCGATGGCTCGAGCTCTCCTCGAGACCTGCCGCCGCTGCAACCCGGAGGAGACAGTGCGAGGGTTCGGAGCCGGAGCCCTCAGGGAGACAGTGCGAGGCTGGGGGCCTTTGCAGGTCTCTTCAATAAAGGACCTGGGGCGATCGTGCGAGCTCGCGCGCCAAACGGCGAGGCGGCATCGCCTTCGCCACGCCAAGTGCTGCCACCGCTCGAGGCTCTTGGTACCAGCTCGCCCGCCAGTACCCAAGGTTCACCCAAAGGTACATCCCCATCGGCCGTGGCGACTCGCGAGAAGCACGCGGTATCGACACCGCCAGCGCCGAACGGCACGAGCCCGGCTGCTGCGTCGCATAGCCCGGCGGCGAGCGCTGCTGTGAAGCCGTCGTCAGTCGAGGTGCGCGCAGGCTGCCACGCGACGCTACACGGCATCGTGGAACGACCCGAGCTGGACGGTGAGGAGGTGGCGGTGCTGAGCTCGAGCGTCTTGCCTGGCGGCGAGCACTGGCTTGTGGCCCCTTGCAACGGCTCCGAGTCCCTGCACGTGTGCACGGACAGGCTGCGCGCGTGCGAGAGCAGCTTGCACGAGCGCCTCGGGGTGGCAGTCGACCCGCAGACGCATGCATGGCTCCTCGAACATATCTTGTCGATGCTGCCCGAGGTGGCTGCACGCCACGGCGAGAGGGGCGCAGCTGCGCTCCAGCAGACGCCCACGACGACGCTCGGCCGCCTCGCCCGAGTCGACCGCGCCCTCTACGCGGCCGCCGTGCCGGCGCTCGCCCGCTACACTCTGACCAGCCTCGCGCGCCGCATGCCGCCGCTCGCCGAGTCGGTGGAGATCTCCGCGCCGCGATCGTCGCACGTGCTGCCGCTGCTCGCCACGTGCATCGAAGCGATGGCGGCCCGGGCTGTCGAGGACGGCGGCTGGCTGCACGCGCTACTGTGCGCGGGCCCCGTGCTCCACCTTGCCCAGGATCGCTCCGACAAGAGTTGCGCGTACCGGTCCGCCCAGATGTTGATCTCGTACGTGATGGCCCAGCAGCGCTGGCAGCAGCGCCGCTGGCCGAGCGCACGCGAAATCTTCCTGGACGCTCCGAGTGCACGCCACGTCAGCCGCGCGGTGCCCTCGGTGCGCCGGCTGCAGCGCACGCTTCGTGAGGCATGGCGTGCGGGGTGGGACACCGACGGAGCGCAGCAGCTCGGAAACTCGACCATGCACATGCAGGAGCCGTTTGGAAAGGAACCACGGGACGAAACTGGGCAGCTCGTGTGCGAGCCGCTGCCGCTGCCGCCGCCGCGCCCGCCGCCGCGGCTGCCAACCGTGCCTCCCGCAGCGTCAGCCGCAGAGGCGGCCGCGCCGAGAGCCGCGGCGCCGAGCATGCCCGCGTCGGTGGCGGCCGCCGCCTCGTCCGCCAGCCCCACATCGAGAACCGCGGCCGCGTCGGCGCCCGCGTCGGCGCCCGCGTCGGCGCCCGCGACGGCGCCTTGGAACCCGTTACGCGACATTGGGAGTGGATTCCAGGCCCTCGCTCTCGCTGGCGGCAGCACACTCCCGGGCGGCGGTCATCCAATGGGTCGATCTCCCGCGAGCTCGCCGTTGGATGTGCTCGAGTACGCCGGCGGGCCGATCGTGCAGCCGCACCTGAAGCTCATGGGTGCCTCGGATATGTGGGCGGTCCTTCGGTGGGCCGGCTGCCGCGCCGAGCTGCACGACCTTATTGATGGGCCCGAAGGCGAGGCCACGGCATCAGAGCTCCTGTTCCGTTGGGTCTGGAGCCACTTTGATGCGCACTGCGAAGGCGAGCGCGGCGCCGCCGGCGGCGGCGGCGGCATTGCCGGCCTCCCGGAGTTCGGCGGCGACGGCGGTGGCGAAGGCGCTGATCTGCACGGCGATGGCATGGCCCCCTCGTCTTTACGCGGTGGCGGTCTTCACCGTTGCCAGTGCCCTCCACTCTACCTACAATGGGCAGGCCATGCTGTGGTCATCGTGGGTGCATGCTATCGCAAACTGCACCGCTTAGGGAAACCCGAGCGCCACCTTCTCATCTTCAACCCGATCCGCGCGACTGAGCAGCTGCTCAGCGCCCTGACGAACCCCAACGGTCGCACGGACCCGAACCAGCTCTGGTGGCAGTACGTATCATGGGACGCACGGCGCACCGGCCCGCGCGTCACCCGGGATAAGGTGAATAGCCAGGAGTCGCTCGAGTCGGAAACGGGCCCGGGCGGTGAGGCAGGGCCGTACCAAATCCTGCGCTTGCTCCCGGGCTGGGCGCACACGAGTATCGACCGTGAGCTCGTGCGCTCGCCCGAGGATGCATGCACGCAGCACATTGGAAGCGCGCCACCCGCCAAGTGCCGCCCGAATGGGCCGGGCTAGGTGCATGCACGCAGCACCATTGGCCTGAGCGGTCCACGCAATTAGTAACCACCCGCCGAGTGACGCCCGAATGGGCCGGGCTAGGGGGTAGGGGCCGGGGGAATGACACGGGGTGGGCTCTATGGATACTCCGGCGTGTAGGCGGCGGTAGGGGCTGAAAGCTATACATAGGTGGCACGGGTCCATCCAGTCTCTGGTGTCTGGAGGCTCGCACAACGCAAGAATAGCGCGGCATTCTTCTGTTCGGTTGGTCTTTTCGTCACTCAGTCTAATCCGTCCCACCACCGCCGGGCCAGAGTCCGGGGACAATCGCCGCTTCCTACATACCCCGCTACAAGCGCGCGCGTGCTCGCCGTCCAAACCGACGCGGCGACGGTCGGTTTGCAGTAATTTCACGTGATTATGTAACAATGTAAGTTTAAAGCGACAGATGAATTTTCACATTTATCATTTTCGATTTTGGGGGCTCGCGCCATGGCGTCGAAGCTCCCGCGGCATTCTAAACATTCTCATTCAATCCCTTAATGAGCTTACGTCCGAGAATACAGAATGTTTATCCGAAAAAGCCAAAACCTCGCGAGACGCGTATACCGTATTGGCTATTGCGACCGTCGAATCCGGTAGCGGTTTACGACGCGATAGCCGATACCTAAACGGCGGAGCGGAGCTTCCACACTTTCACAGACGACACGCAGCAGCGAACTTTACATGTTCATCGTCAGTGCTCGCACAATCTATGAATACTGGTACATTCTAGGATTCCTACATTAGCAACTCAAATCCACTCCGGCCCTTCAGCTTCACCGCATTTTGTACCACTGTTTTCCCTGCATCTCCCATGTTATTGTCACCAAGCCGCAGCTTGGTCAAGACAGTGTTGACCTTCAGCGCCTCCGCGATCGCGATGGCACCCTTCGCACCGATCTGGTTCTGGCCCAGGTGCAGGGTGGTCACCACCGAGTTGACCTTCAGCGCCTCCGCAATCGCCTTCGCTCCCTCATCCCCGATGCTGTTGATCGAGAGGAAGAGGGTGGTCACCACCGCGTTGACCTTCAGCGCCTCCGTGATCGCCTTGGCACCGTCGTCGCTGATCCAGTTGCTCCCGAGCCTGAGCTCGGTCAACACCGCATTGACCTTCAGCGCCTCTGCGATCGCAATGGCTCCCACTGGACCGATGTTGTTGGAGTTCAGGTCCAGGGTGGTCACCACCGCGTGGATCTTCAGCGCCTCCGCGATCGCCTTGGCACCGTCGTCGCCGATGTTGTTGCCACAGAGGAACAGCTTGGTCAAGACTGCCATGAACTGCAGGTCAGACCTGATCAGGATGCAGTCGGCCGGTTGGAGGTACTGACTTGTGAAGTTGGCCTCCGTCTGGTCGTGCGTCATGCCCGAGAGCATGATGCCCTTCTCTGCGCCAATCTTGGCAAGCATCGTGGCCAACTCAACACCAAGGCCATTCTTGAGCAAGTTGCAATGTTTGAGTGCCAAGCTGAACTTAAGAAGATCAGAGAGGATGAGGGCGCCGGAGACCCCAACGCCTCTCAGGTCCAGCTTCGTCAGCGCGTCTGCACGTAGCTTCTTGATTGGGATCTCCGAGAAGACCTCGAGAGATGCGCTGCTGAGGACTGCTGTCGCGAGTTGCTGCGCCCCCTCTCCGTCGATGTTGTTGTTGGCGACGGAGAGATTTTTGAGTACCGAATTGACCTTCAGCGCCTCCGCGATCGCGATGGCTCCCTCACCCCTGATCATGTTGGAGTCCAGGTTCAGGATGGTCACCACCACCATGCCCGACTTGAGGGCCTCAGCGATGGCTTTGGCACCCTCGTCCCCAATCTGGTTGTAGTTGAGGGACAGAGTGGTCAACACCGCGTTGACCTTCAGCGCCTCAGCGATTGCCTTGGCACCCTCAACCCCGATCTTGTTATTGTCAAGGCGCAGGGTGGTCAAGACCGCGTGGACCTTCAGCGCCTCCGCAATCACCTTGGCACCCTCGTCGCCGATGTTGTTGATTCCGAGGAAGAGGGTGGTCACCCCCGCCATCAACTTCAGGTCCGACACGATCAGGATTGTGTCGGCGGGTCGGAGGTTCCCGTTCGAGAAGTTGGCCTCCGTCTGGTCGCGCGTCATGCCCGAGAGCATGATGCCCTTCTCCGCGCCGATCTTGGCAAGCATCGTGGCCGACTCAATGCTGAGCCCCTTCTTGAGCGCATCGACCTTGGCGCCACAATCCAGGAGCGCCTGCGCCACCTCCTGCTTGTTCTCCCTGATCGCATAGTCCAGAGCGCTCACCCCACGATCGTCCCGGCAGGTAACGTCCGCCCCGCGCTCGAGGAGCATTGTGACGACTGCAGCGTGCCCTCCGTGCGCCGCGGCCATGAGCGCAGTCATGCTGCGGTCGTTGGCCTGGTCGATAAGCTCCGGCGTGTTGTCGAGGAGCGCTCGAAGCTCATCGATCCGCCCAAATTGCGCCGCTTGCACGTGCTGTACAACTTCGAGGATGTCTCCCACTGACGGCTCCACGGTCGGGAAGGGCCACAGCCGAATCTCGCTGTCGGCGAGATTCCGCGCACAGAGGCGCAAGGCCTCCTCCCGCAAGGCCTCCTTTTGCTTGGACGCGATGCGCGCAGCCTCCCCCTTGGTCGCCGCCTTGGCTGCCGCCGTTGCCGCCACATCGGCTGCGCCAACCCCCTCCGCAGACGGGACGAACTTGAAGAGCCGGCCGAAAGAGTTCTTGAGGCCAGAGAGCAGCCCGTTGAGCACCTCCACCCCCACCGCGAGCTTCGGCGCCGGGCGCTCCCCAAACGCGCGCTGCAACACCCTGTCGACCTGGCGCCATCGGAGCCGCCGATGCCATTGGTTCACTACAGTTCTCGGCGGAAAGTATCCACCATGCACCTCGCGGCAGTGAGGGTGCGCATCGCGGCCGCAGGGCTGAAAGCACATCCAGCAGAACGCCACGTTGCAGCTGCTGCATTTCATCGCGATGCAACCGTCTGGATCCGGGTCGCAGAACATCTCGCAAGATGGGCAGCTGAGGTTCAGGGCCTCGTGGAGCTCTGACTGTATCGACTCGGGGGTGCACTGCACTTCTCCCTCGCCCGGCGTCTCCGTCGTCTCCGTCGTCTCCATCGTCTCGAGGTAGAGCCGCAGCGCATCTCCAAAGAGGAGGGGCTCGACCATGCTGCGGCCAAAAGAGAACGCCTGCTGGTGGGCGCCGAGGCAGTCGAGGGCGCCATTCGAGCTGCGCAACTTTGCCGAGCCAGCGAGGCTGCAGATGTACCTTTGAAGGCATGCCGAGCAGATTAGGTGGCCCTCGGGGCAGGCGAGCCCGCGGAGCGTGATGACCTCCTCGAGGCAGATGAGGCACAGTGCTCGCGTGGCGGCCGCTCCATCGTGAGACAGCGTGACCTCCTCTCCGTCTCGCGCTCGCATGCATATTTGCTCAATGTGTTTGGCCTTCTTCGCCCAGAACACGATCGTCTTGCCCGACAGGCTCATAGAGTTGCTCACAACGCAGTGCCGCCCAAACTTTGAGGCTTTTTTCGGGGAAGGCGATTTTTCGGGAGTGGGGAAAGCGTGGCCGCCCCACTGGCGAAGCGTGGCCGCCCCACTGCGAAGCGTGGCCGCCCCACTGCGAAGCGTGGCCGCGCACTGGTGTAGCGCTACGATGTCACTGAACCTTCCCAAGTCAGAGGAGCTCGTCATTGAAGATGCCGAGCTTCGCTCCATACTTGCGAAGATCCCAAAGCGATCAGCTGGCGGCCGCGCGGTGAGTGGCCGATACAACAAGCATGACACGGCGCGGCTTCGCTTCATCCGCAGCATCGCGCTGCCCGGCATCCGCTTCGGCCAGCTCGTTCCCGATGACGACATGCGTATGCTGCGTCTCGGGCCGACGAACGTGCTCCAAGGCGTTGACTGCAGTGTGTGGCTGCAGCACCGCCCGCAGCGCACGACGCGCAGGACAGCAGATGGCTCCAGGACA
>JWZX01003276.1:0-44169 GCA_001275005.1 Chrysochromulina tobinii | reverse complement strand
TCTTCGGTCTCTCTCCGAATCGTCGCACTCCCTGCGGCCGATGCCGCGTCCCGCGTCAACGGTCCTACGTGAGTGCACCGCTGCTCCGTTCGTCCCTGCGTAGGGTGGAACAGCTGTGAATAGTATAGCATTGGGGTACAGGTCGACAGACCGTGCCGGCCCGCCACCTTGTGGGCGGCGGGCCAGCGTACCCACCCCAGCTCTCAAGCACCCCCAGCTCGTAATACCATCCTTTGGCGGCCTTGATCACAGCATGCCCGTGTGCCGTGATCTTCGCCAGCATCATCCTCCCCTCCTTGATGCTCAAAGAGGCGTAATGCACCTGCATCGCCTTCAACAAAATCTTCTCATTCCAACCGAAGTAGATGTCGATCTGGTCTTCGGTGACGCCGGTCTCGACTCGGTACCTCCTGGCCACCGTGTCCGCCAACCTGCGGAGCGAGTGGGTTGACCACTTTGGCTTCTGCCCCGGTGGGAGATCGAGGTCATCGTCCTGGCTCAGCCCGTCGACGAAACCCGCGAGCCACGCGTTCGTGAGTAGCTCCTTCGTCGGGGCCGAGGCGGACGACGTACTGTACGGCATGATCTTCGGCATCTGCCTGAGGCCTCCCGTCGTGGACAGTAGTAACGGGCCATCGACGAGCTGAGCGACGTAGCCCAGCGCCGTGAGGCGCCCGGTGAGGTCGCTCAATCTGCGGTTCGACGAGTCGCCCGCCGCTACGTTGAACAATCCAGGCTCGGCGTGCGACCCAGCACGCAGACGAGCCGAGAAGCGACGCGCACTCCGCGACGTCGCCCCTACTTCCCCAGTTCACACACTTTTTCCTCGCCACGTCACTGTTCAGGACGGGCGACACAGGACGGCTCTCACTGTTCCCCCGCCCGAGATCACGCTCCCTCGTGATCCCGCGGCCTCTTCGGTCTCTCTCCGAATCGTCGCACTCCCTGCGGCCGATGCCGCGTCCCGCGTCAACGGTCCGCTACGTTCTGTGTGTTCCGTCGTGTGTCCTGTTGTGCGCCCGCGTGTCCGTGTGTGTCCCGGCTCCCCCGGTGTCTTTTTACCGGCACAGATTCCTTTGTGCGCCCGCGTGTCCCGTGTGTCCCGTGTGTGTTAACACGACAGACTTAACGTATATTCGTATAACGACAGACGCGACAACCGGCGCTACGGCACTGTTACTGACCGCTCAGAATACACACACCTTACATGACCCCAAATGAGACGCGAAGCATGCGCGCGCTGGCAGCGTTGAGGACGGTTTGGGCGTCGGCGGCTTGGATGGCGGGGTGGTCCAGGCTCCCCCCGGGGACTTTTACCGGCACAGATTATTTGGCAAAGGCCGAACTCCTTCCTACTGTACTGGAAAACGGGAAGCGAACGATGTTGCACGAGTTCCTCACACCGTCTCGACTCGTCTCGAACTCGACTAGTTCGGGATGGCTCTGACCATCTTGACCGACCTCGACGGCACGCTGCTGCCTCGTCCATACAGCGCGGGCAGCACCGTGGTACATCCGAACCTCAGCATTGGACCTGCCTACGCGCCTCTCTGCCGTTTGCTCTCCCTTGGCTGCACAGTTGTTGGAGTGACCGGCTCTGCCTTGGCCACGCACCAAATACGTTTCTTCGACGATTTGCCGCTCGAGTTCAGAAAGGCCGGGCAAGTGCTGCTGGCTGTTCAGACGGGGCTCCGGCTCTACACAGCAAGCGCCGACACCGGTCAGCCGGAAGAGGACAGCTCCTTTGCGGCGGCTCTTGCTGGCCAGTTTTCGCTTTCCATTGAGCCCAGCGTGGTTGAGATCCTCATCGAGGCTGGGCGTGCAGGCATCCGCGCCTTCTACAAGGACCTGGCCTCCACGCCTGCTCTCGTCCCAACCGACGGGCCGCTCGGCTACCTGCACGAGTGCAACGCTGACGAAATCCCGGTGACACAGGACAACCATCGATGCCCTAGAATCGAGGTGAGGAACGGCAACTCGGCCGTGGTCTTCGTCGGCGTGCCGTCTTCACTTGGGGCCAAATATTTCGCCGTTCCCACCGCCGCCGAGCACGCAGTCGAAGGCCGGCCCGCAGGACGCGCGTGCTTTGACTGCGTGCCGAAAGGTCTCGACAAAAGCCATTGTGTGAGCCACCTGCTGAAGAGGGGGGCAGTGGTGGCGGGGCGCGCGATCGCTCTGGGCGACCAGCCGAAGGGAAACGACGAGGGCCTGACACGCTGGCACCGCCATGCGACGGTTGACATCCCTTTCGTGAGTGTCTCCGAGGAGGCGAGCATGGTACCGGAGCACCTCGCTGAGTGCCACGTCACTGCTGCCAGCAACGCCGAGGGCAGCGCTCTGGTGCTCGGCGCGCTCGCCGACCTGCTTGAGGCCGGCACCATCGAGTTGAGTAGCGATGCCGTGAGCGCGCTGGTGCGAGATCTCAACCGGGGGGCGACCGAAGGAGCGGCGGCATGATTGAACGCGTGAAGCAGCTGAGTGTTGTTGCACCTGCACAGCTCTGCGCACTGCACGATCCCTTCGGCGTGATATAGGTGCGCTGTCTACATCCCGAGGACCGTGCCGCAGTACGCGGACGGGCACGCGGCCATGTGGCCCCGCCCAGTCGCGTCTGTACTGACCGCTAACTGACCGCTTGCGGTTTATCGTGTAACTTTCAAACGCGTGTGTAGTAGCGTGTTTATGGCCGTGCCGACGCGCGGTGCGTCACTCTCCGGTGCAACAGCGCGCGCGCACGAAGAACGCGCTGTATATATGGAGATTCTAGTACAAAATAACGCTCGAAACGCAAAGGAGAGCACGTTCCACGTTCACACGACAGAAGATCACACAGAGCATAGAGTGCGGCCTCCAATGGGGCCACTCTAAAGTACAGAATGCTCGAGATCTCCATAGGAGTTGGAGATCTCTAAGATCCATGCTAAGATCGGACGAGGGCAAAAGGAAAAGCACTCAACGCGAGCACCGCCGCCGCTGCTGCTCGAGCGGCACGTCCTGCCCGCTGCCATGCGCATAGAAGGGCCGGCGTCGCCGAGTCTTGGTGCTCCTACCAGCCGCTGGCCAATGGCATGTGAGAGAGGCTCCGAGGGAGGAAGGTGGTGAGGGGCGTGGCCGGCGGCGCCTCGGCCGCCGCCCGAACCCATTGCACACGTCCCGGGCCCACGCCCACCCCATAGAAGCCTGCAACGGCCCAGCCGCTCTCGAACATTGGGGCGAGCGTGTCTTCGCCGACTAAGACCCCCTGCGCACCGCCAATGGCCGCAGTGACCCGGCGTTCCACACCACGGATCCGGATGTGCACGGTTGCGGTCGGGTACTCGCTGACGCCATTCACACCGCGGATCTGCACTGCCAGCCCAGGGTTGGGCGCGATGCCTGCCGCCGCGGCGGTCTGGGGATTGATCATCGTGATGGCGGCGTTGCCCGTGTCGAGCAGCCCGTGACCAGGCACCGGGAACGACCCATCGGGGGGGTACACGTCGGACGGACGACCGACACGTGGGCGTAGCGCGCACCAGCAGGCGCCGGGTAGGTCCGGTGCAATCTCGACGATCTCGCCCTCGACGAGCAGCTCGCGACTCCGCCGAGCCGCCAGCGCCTCCTGTGCCACCCGAGCCGCCCGCACCGCGTGCGCTTGTGCTGCCTGGGCCCGCGCGACTCGACCGGCGTCGCCCTCCCCTTGGTCGCCCTCGCCAGTTGTCGCGCGGCGCCAAGCGAACCATTCGGCGATGACACCCTTGGAGACGCCCGCGGCGCGTGCGAGGCTCGCTGGAACGTCCTCGGCGCAGGCGATGTCCTGTAGCTGCGTGCCAAAGGCCTCATCGAGAACTTCGAACCCATCGTCATCAATGAAGTGTGACGGCTTGCAAAGATTCCAGGAGTACCAACGGAGCTGATTGCCGCGCTCGTCATAGCACTTGAGATAGATGATTTCGCCGGACTCGATGCGGTAGTCGGCAGCTGTCCGCGTGCCGTCAACGGGCAGCTCGCGCTTCTTGTGAAAGCATACGCATTGCACGTCCCTCGGCAGATCGCCACCTGTCTGAATCATGACGGCCTGCCGTGTGATGTGCTTCGCGGTGGCTGTCTCCGTAAACTCGAGCGTGTGACTTCCGCCGTGCGGTGGCGAGAAGGAGCACGTCACCGTCAGATTGTTGTACGCGTCGCGGTACCCACGCTTGTGCCATCCCTCACCCCTCCGCATCGGCGAGCCCCATGGGTTGCCGTAGCTGCGCCGCTCCTTCTTCGCCTCGCGGATATTGCGCCTGGCTTCGACATACCACGCTGGGTCGGGATCCCCATACTCTACCCATTCCTCCCGGAGGACGCGACCAAAGCTGTCCGTCAACTTGAGGAGCTGAGACATCCCCCTTGCCTGCACCTCTTGCCAGACAATTGCACGCAGCACACGCGCCGGACATGTTTTTTCCAAAGGACGAAACACACAACGATAGTCAAGAAGAGTTTGCCTGGACTTTGTATATACAACACACTTCTTCAGACACATACTTCTCGCATACATGTAGCACACACCACCGCACGCGTTCTCGCACAAGTTGCAGCACATTCATGCGCGAGGTCCGAGAGCGGACGTCCCGGCCGCCGCGGACTTGGCCGCGGAGTAGCAGCAGTTGCATGCAGTTGTCACGGTCACGTTAATTTGCCATCTCGGCAAGACGCACACCCACCAGTCCCGTGGAGACACACCGTGGGAGGCGCAGACGCGCGGGCGGCCCCCCCGGTACCGGGTGACACCCCGTGTTGAGACCGGTCCGGCAAGAACGCCGGTTGGCGGTGGAGGGTCGGTTATACGGAGTTAAGGCGTTAAGCCGTAAACCGCGTCCGAGGCGCCCCGAGGTCCGTCGATGGTCGGCTGTCGAGCCGCGCGGTGCTGGAGCAGCGCGGTGTTGGAGGCAGTGTTCGGGTCCACTTGAGATCAGTGGGGAGAACATACGCCCCTGATACAACATGAACATCGACTTTTTCATCGATATCGGCCGCTCGGCTCGTCCGCCGCGACCCGCGTGGCGGCCGGACGGTACCGTGACCGTTGCCGCGCGAGAGTGCGTGGTGCCTACACCTCTCTCATCGCCGAGTGCGCCTCGCGCCCTACATCCTACATCTCGCGCTGATCTCGCGCCGCCGTCGTCCACTCCTGCGCGACTGGCCACGGAGCCGAGCCGCCCCGCCCCATCGGCACCCTAATGAATAGGGCTGTGATAGGGGCTATGAATAGGGCCTTAGGCGGGGATGGCAGCGAAGAGCTTCTCCATCGTGTCCTCAGTGGCGCCATGCGAGCCGAGCATCGCCTTCACCTTCACGATGTCCTTCTCCATCCATTTACCGAGCGCCTCGAGGCTCACCTCACCACAGAGCTCTTTGAGCTCGGGCTCGATGGAACCCCACAGACCGCCAAGCCCGAGCGGCTCGAGCGCCGCGCTCGCGCGCCTGGCACGCTGCTCGCCAATCTTCTTAAGTTTGTCGAGCTTCGCCTTGAGCGTCTTCTGAAACTCGGTCGAGTCCTCGTCGTAATCGATCTTGTTGCCCGTGCACAGCTTCGCGTAGGCCGTTGCAAAGTCGCCCTTTTTGGAGAGCGCCTTGCCGAGCACCTTGAAGGCCTTGGCGGAGTCAGGGTTGAGCTCGAGCGCCTTGTGGCAGTCGGCGGCGGCGGCGCTCGGGAAGCCGAGCTTGAGGAGCGTCTCGGCGCGCTTGGCGTACAGCATCGCCGAGGGCGTCGCCACGAGCGCCTTCGTGTACGCGCGCGCGGCGCGCTCATGGTCCCCTTCACCGGCGGCCTCCTGCGCCTCCATCTTGGCCTCCATGGCCGCCTCCTCGCTCACTTCGCCCACCTCGGGCACATCCCACATGTCGTCTGTGATCACCTGCGCGTCGAGCTCGTCCGGCGTCTCGTCCACATCTTCCTCGACCGCCACCACAACGTCCTCGGGGTGAATGAAGCAACGCCGGTGGATGGGATCCATGTTGGTGCACGGGATGATCATCGAATCCAGGATTGGCGGGCACGGCCGGTCGCGCCCGACTCCATCCATGCCGAAACGCGTGTACAGCGGGCACTTGAGGCCCGGAGGCCCGACCTCGGGGTGGCCCTCCTTGCACACCCAGTAGCACGGGTGCTGGAACTTGAACCAATGCTGCTGCTCCATGGGCAGATGCGACGTCATTTCCTCCTTCGGGTCGATGATGCGGCACTTCAGGCCATACTTGCATTTGGGCATCGTCTTGCTCGCCATGGCCGTGCCTGCCACCGCTGGCGGCGCGGGCGGTGGCGGCGGCGATGCCGGTTCGGGCGCGGGCGGTGCTGCGGGCGCGGGCGTAGGCATGGGCGCCGTGGAGGCGGCAGCTGTCGGCTCCGGTGAGCCCGGCGGAAACAGTTCCACCTTGTGCGTATCCTTGAGCAGAAGGCTGCCGCTGATCGCGTCGATGCTCGCAATGATGATGCCGTCCACCTCCACTCGAGACAGGGCATCTGCCGTCAGCGGCTCAGCATCGGGGTACTTCTTGTTGTACGCGCCGAGGAACGGCGTGATGCAGCCGTCCTTGAGGCTCTTGGCGAGGATCTTGGCGTTCAGCGTGAGCTTGAGCGTTACGCTCCCGCAGCTCACGTGCGCAATGACTTTGTGCTCTGACATTGAGCGATCCGATTCCTGCGTCTAGAAGTGCGACGTGGCATCGTCAACACAGCACGATAAACGAAAGAAATCCTTTCTTCACGGAGAGAGGCTACCGTGGAAGATTAGTTTGATCTGAGGTTTTTTCCCCAACGAAACTTGCGGGATGCCAAGTTTCGTTCACCCGGCGGCGAGTGCAACGTGGACACAGTCTGGACGCAGGACGCAGGACGGTCCCTTTCCCTCTTTCCCTCTGACCCGGCCCCTCGCCCTAAAAAAACCCGCATCCAGCCTACACCATGCGAGTCTCCGTCGTCGACTACGGGGCGGGCAACGTGGCCTCGCTGCTCAACGCGCTCGCCGCCATCGGCTGCGAGGTGGACATCATCAACACTGCCGACGAGATCACGAACGCGCGCGTGCTCATCTTCCCTGGCGTCGGAAGTTTTGGCGCGTGCATGGAGGTGCTCGAGCAGCGCGGCTGGATGGCGGCGCTGCGCGCGTATGTGCGCGCCGACAAGCCCTACTTTGGCATCTGCCTCGGGATGCAGACACTCTTTGAGGCGAGCGAGGAGAGCCCAGGCATCGCCGGCCTTGGGCTGCTCCCGGGCACGATTGCGCGCTTCAAGGGCGTGGGCGGCCGCGCGGTCCCGCAGATCGGTTGGAATACGGTGCACGGGCAGCAGCCGAGCCACATGCTCGAGGGCGTGTCTGACGATGACGCTGTCTACTTTGTGCACTCATTCCGTGCGGGGCTCACGGCCGCACTCGAACCATGGGCGCTGACGACGACCGACTACGGCGAGAAGTACGTCTCATCCGTGCAGCGCGGGCGCGTGGTCGCGTGCCAGTTCCACCCGGAGAAGTCGGGAGCCATCGGGCTGCGCATCCTCTCCAACTTTGTGCGCGGCGCGCTCGCCGACACGCCCGCGCGCGCTCCCATGTGGGGCGGGCCGCCGCCGCGCTCAGCGACGACCAAGTACTGTAAGCGCGTGATCGCGTGCATGGACGTGCGCGCGAACGACGCGGGCGACCTAGTGTGCACCAAGGGCGACCAGTACGACGTACGCGAGAAGAGCGCCTCCGGCGGCGGCGCGGTTCGCAACCTCGGCAAGCCAGTGGTACTGGCCAAGAAATACTACGAGCAGGGTGCCGATGAGATCACCTTCCTGAACATAACGGGCTTCCGCGACTGCCCGCTCTCGGACACACCGATGATCGACGTCATCCGCGAAGCGAGCAAAGAGATCTTCGTGCCGCTCACCGTCGGCGGCGGCATTCGAGGATTCGTCGACGCCAACGGTGTGTCCTCGTCGGCGCTCGAGGTGGCCAACGCCTACTTCCGTGCGGGAGCCGACAAGATCTCGATCGGCTCGGACGCTGTGGACGTGGCGCGCGAGTATCTGCGCACTAAAAAGCTCGACGGCAGCACCTCGATCGAGCAGATCTCCCATGTGTACGGCCGGCAAGCGGTCGTCGTATCCGTCGACCCGCGCCGGCGCTGGATCACCTCCCGGGACGCCGCACAGGGCCATGCGATCGTCGACCACTCAGTGGCTCCGCTGAGCTGCTCGGCGCCGGGCGGGCTGCGCGGCCCGCAGGGCGAGACGCTCTGCTGGTATGAGTGCACCGTGCAGGGTGGGCGCAAGGGGAGCGACATCGACGTCGTCCAGCTGGCGACGGCCGTTGAAGCTCTCGGCTGCGGTGAACTGCTCGTGAACTGCATCGACCATGACGGCCAGAACGACGGGTACGATCTGGGACTGCTCAAGAGCATTCGCGAGGCGGTCAGCATCCCCGTCATCGCATCGAGCGGTGCTGGCAATCCGCAACACTTCGTCGACGTCTTTCGCGCCTCGGGCGTCGAGGCAGGCCTCGCTGCCTCCATCTTCCACAAGAATATCGTCACCATCGCGGAAGTCAAGGCCCACCTCGAGCGCAACGGCATCAGCGTGCGCGCGACGCACCGGGGCGCGTCGGCGACGGGCGGGGTCAACATTTCCCAAAGGGTCGGCATGCCCTCGGCCAGGACGCTCGCCATCGTCGCTGGTGTGTTCGCTCTCGGGATGAGCGCGCTCATGCTCTCGCGTCGATGAGGAGCGCGATCGCAGGGGGTGGCCTCTTCTGAGTCGGCTGCGGGGTGGGCACCGCCACCGGGGACGTGGCGTTGGTGAGTCGGTTTGGTTGTGAGGTTCGTCTGTGTGATCGTTCCGTGTGTCCCATGTGTGTCCCGGCTCCCCCCGGTGTTGTCGAACCGCGAACCTTCTATTAACGCTAATCGCGGTTTCGCTAACAAAGTTTTTCAGAATCTGCAAGCGTTCCTTCGATTTGAACCCCTCATGCTCATCGCACCGCACATGTAATGATTTGTAATGATAGAAACAAGACGCAGTGGCCAGTGCATGTTGAAATGATGACCGCTTGACAGTAGTTGAACGCATGCCCTATTACCTACACTACGATGCCGTTGCCCCCCGCACCGCACCTTGGCAAATGAACGTACTATCAACCATGGCAAAGGTACTATCAACCATGGCAAATATGGGCCCAGGGGGCGAGGGCTGGGGACCCGCTTTTCTTTTCGTCTCTCTATACAAAAACTTGCACCCGGACCCGCGGTCCGCGGACGCCACCTACGGACGCCTCCCACGCAGCCGGGCGGGTCGGCGGCGGACGGCCTGCGGCGCACGCCGCAGCCGCGCCGGCATCGGTGCGAGGCAGCAGCCTCTGTGGGTTACGCACACGCACCAGGCGGGGAGGCGACGATGGCGAAGCGCGGCGCGTGGAGACTAGATGGCGGGGCGCGGCGCGTGGAGACAATCGCGCCATCGTCGCCTCCCCCGGTTCTGCTCGGACGACATCGCCTTGCAATGCGCCGACGCTTCCTTTTGCCACCGTGCCCGTCGGGGCGGCGTTGGAGACGCCGGCGGCATCAAACCTGCGTGCACCGACGCGCCCGATGGCGCGCACGCCCCCGTGGGGAACGCAAAGACGCACTCGACACCGTCGCATTACGACGGTGTCGAGCACAAGTGGTGGCTTCCATCGCCGCCGCCGCCGCCGCCGCCGCCTCCTTGGGCGTCAAGCCGAAGGCCGAGGCACCACATTCGGCGCCGGTTGCGCCGCGCAACGCGCGGCGTCGGCGCCTTCGCCGCCGCACCTGCACAGCACGCGCGCGCACTCCGCGCCATCGTGCTGCGCGGGCACAAGCTGGCCAGAGCTTAAGAGTCCGAGCGCAGCTCCTCTGTAGCGCGCGCGCGTCAAGACGCGTGGCGAAAGGGGCGGGCAGGTCGATGGCGAACGGAGAGATGGTTGGTGAGCAACGCCGTCCTCCGACGCGCCTGGAGCCGGCCGCAGCGGGGCGCGGAGGCGCGCATTGCGCGCGGAACGCAAAAAAAAGGTAGCACGGAGCACGGACGAATTAAAGGGGGTCCGAGCCAGTACCCTGAAAGGCTGCTGCGCTCGCCTTTTTCAGGGTCCCCAGGATTAACGTGAACGTGGTACTATGTACCGGTACCGGTACAACTGAACTGTCGTCGCGCTGACGTGCGGGTTGTGTGTTGATGTGAGGTTCGTCTGTGTGATCCGTGTGCCCTTGTGCGCCCGCGTGTCCCGTGTGTGTCCCGGCTCCCTTTGTTGTCTTTTTACCGGTACAACTGAAATGATGACTTTCGCAATCTGCACGTCCAAATGCAAAACGCGCCACACACACAATGCTGGAGGCACGCACAGTACATCATGAGCACGGCGGCAGATGCGGCGGCAGATGAGAGCTTTAGCCGGATAACATGGCGGCGCGCTGCTGAGTCGCTGCAGTTGCTGCAGACCGCATGTGCAGCTGCTGCAGAGGCTGCACAATCCGCTAGAGAAGATGTCATCGATGGCTGCGTGTCGTGCATGAAGAGGCGCGGAGTGAGCAGCGAGGCGGTTATTGATTTGGAATCACTGATTGATGGTAGTACTCAGCGCTCGTGCGCACCTGGAGAAACCAGCACGTCTTCCTCTAGTGAGCTACTCGTACATCGTTGGATGTCTTACACTTTGGCACCAGCGCTGTCGATTGCGTTGCTGGTCACATCAGGATGGACAGGACTGATCGTACTCGTGGTGATCGTGGCGCTTGCGCTGGGTGACGTCACCTGGTTGTCGGGCGCAGCAGCGAAGGCCGTGGATCGAATCGGAGCTCAATTCTCTTCGCGGTACTTGAGACGCTTCGTCTCCGCCGAGGCGGAATTTCTCAGCGCGTTTCATGCTGGAGGCGCACGGGAACCCACAGCTGCTGAAATGGAAGTGAACCGCCTGGTCGACGACCTAAGTCGCCAGAAGCAGAAGCACGTTCAACACTTAACACAGGTTGGTATCAAAAGGCTGCAGAACCAACAGCTGGCAAGGAGCTGGGCCGGCTGGCACGCGATGTGGTTGGTAGCGACGCGCCAGCGCCTCATTCTGAGGACCGCAAATTGGCTTAACAAGATCAAGCTGGCCCGCTCATACTCTATGTGGAAGCAGGACTGGGCGATCGCATTCGTCAGTACCAGAGCGATTGATAGAGCGATGATGAAGCTTAAGGTGGAAACGGAGATGCGACGCAAGGAGGCGTCAACTCAGACTCTGCTGAGCATGTTGAGGATTTCAACCCGATCAACCCAGACTCGTGTGGAGAAGCGCAAGCCAGAGGACTCTGTCCTTGAAAAGAAGACAGCCTCTCTCGAATCACGTCTCGAAGCAACAACAGAGCGATATGGCCAATCACCACACCGTTCCGTGAGCCCACTGCCAATATGGAACCCACTGCCAGCAAGCACGGTCCGTGGCCAGTGCGTCGAAGCCGAGGCGCAGACTTTGTTAACCGGCCCGAGCCCTTACAGCGGAGTCTATCCACCGCGAAGCTGGAAGCCTCCTTCCAAGCCGACGCGAGAGTTTGCCTGCCAGACAAGTTCTTTGCATATTAAGCGCAAGCCACCACAGCCAGACGCCGAGATAAACTCGCGCGAGGTTGGCGTGCAGGCATGCCTGGCGGCACCCAAGCCACCCAAACTCACCTTGGTGTCGAGCAAGGAGGGGCCTCAAACGAAGACGATTGGCTGTGGGCCTGGACCTTGGCAATGGACTGCCACAGGTCCTCAGTCGACGTCGACGACGCTGGCCACTTGGCACGCCACAAACCAGCGACTAGAAGTTCCAGGCTCGGTGGCATCGCCGCGATTGCCCAAGGTGACGCTAGTCTTCTGCAACGCTAGGAGTGCGCACACGCCATCGCAAAAAACACCACGTCGGCTGATGCGGAGTTCGACGTCGATCGACGCCCTGGAGCCCACCCACTTCTTTGCGCCCTTGCCTGGCACCGTACACTTTTACGTGCGCCTTCGCACCACCGACCCGCCGATTTTGAATGGTCCGGGATGGCGGGAGCCTTTGCAAAGTGCGAAAGGCTACGCCTCCAAGCGTAGCATCATCTGGCCTTCAGCCACGCTTGATTATGAGCGAGTGATAGGAAGGGATCCGCACGTTAACCTGCACCTCGCAGGTGGGCTCGATCTCGAGCTCTGCGTACCTGGTGATCTCCATGGACTCAATCAGACACTCGAGACCTCGTATCACCAGCTGAACCTTCAGACGGCGCGCCTTCGATCACATTTGGAGGATGGCTCGGCTCGCATCAGCATACCCTTGATGACGCGACCCAGGCAGGGCCTGGAGGAGGTCATTGCCAAGCTCCGTGCTGGTCCTCCGCCTGATTACATGGAAGATGGCGCCAAGGATGGGACACCGCTGAATTCAAGCCGCGTATTGACTCCGCTCAACTCAAGCCGAACGACCGAACTTTCGGCGTCATGCTCTCCATCGTCGACACCGCGCTCGCCATCAGAAGCAGCCCCAAGCGCGTCCTCCACGCCCACACAGCCACTGATACCGTCGACGTCTTTGTCTTTGCGCTTGTCGTCAGGGACACGTGTTCCGTCTCTACCGCTTCCTGCCTTTCTACCTCTTTCGCCCCCGACGACATATCGACCAGATCGATCGGCAACCCAGCAGCCGACGGACCAACATGCAGCCGATGATATGGCGATTAGTGACGCGCCGACGGAAGCCGCCGCACTGGCGGGGGTAGATGTGGCCGCACCGGCAGAGGCAGAGGCTGTGGCAGCGGAGTTTGCAGCTGAAGATGCAGGTGCCTTGAATACAAGGATACGCGCGCTGTTTGACTCGATCGACACGGATGGCAGTTTCCAGATCTCACGCAAAGAGCTTGCAGCCAAGCTCCGAGCCGACGGTGAATTAGAAGCCCTTCTCGGCTTCGCAGATGCTACGTCCATCCCGCAGATGGTTCGTGTCATGCGGATGCTCGAGGACACGGGCGAGATCGATCAAGATGTTAAATCGCACATTACGCGTGAGGAGTTCGAGACAGCTTTGCTGACCGATCGGGCAGAGGCTGCCAAAGAGGCAGCTGAACGGGCCGCGGGTGCAAGGATCGCTGCAGGCGAGGCAGCGGTCACGGCCACAGCTACACTGTAGTTGTGGCGGTGAGCCCCACCCTGCCACCAGCAGTCGTGTGCGTCTTCAATCTGCAGACGTACTCTCCACACCGGGCGGTGTGGAGTGTGGCAAAAATCTAGCGATCGGCGCACGGCAGCTTTGGCGGTTGGTGGGTCCGGCGGTCCGCGAGATCTCTCTGATTCACATTCCGTTCGGGCGTCACGTCGGGCGTGCAGCTGCAGGATGACGTGATCGTTATACTTAGGCCGAGGACGCGAATCGCGATATCGAATTAGGTGAATACTTGAATTCGCAATTTCACATCCCCTCGTCCCCCGCCGGCGATTGCCCGCCGGCCGGCGGTGCGTTTCACTGGATTCGTCGTTCGTGCTTCGGATGCATACGCTCGCTGTCTTTCGCTGTCTGTTACCTCAGCCGCTTAGGACAGGTAAGCGTATACGGGGTTTTTTCCATAAGCTCGGAATTTGTCGTTTCCTTCCTGCTTTCCGAGGGCGCGCCGCTGGGTCGCGAGAATGTATTCCTTTTGTATCGATGTATCCTTCAGAACGAATGAAGTATGAACGTACATTCGTACTAGAGGCGAAAGTTCAAGCATCACTCTAGGTACCGTCGAACCTGAAGGTTGAAGGTAAGTAGCGTAACAAGGTATTAATATAAAAAACTAAACCGCGGACGGACCCCCGCGCGGAGGAGAGTTAAAACCCCTAAACCGATAAAGATGCTCCATTCTCCATTCAGCATTCTCTCCTCAGAGCCAGTTCCCTTTGCTGACCCTCTGGCTTGACACGTCACACGTGAAACAGTTATGATGAGTGATGTGTGATGGCTCTATGGACGGGACCTGATGGGAGGCCTTGCACGCACTCTATCTAAGGAGATGGCTGTGGCCGTGGAGAACGAGTCGGTGGCGGGTCCACCACCGACACGCTTGACTGAGAGGGTATCACTGTTAGAGCCGCGCGTGGGTTGCAGATTGGCTCAATGGATGTGCCCGGTTGGAGCGCGCCCGCCGACGCGGAGTTCCTGAGCATCTGTAATCCGCCGCCGCGTGCCGAGGCGGTTGGAAGCCGCGCACTTCCAACAGCGCCGCCCCGAGCCGAGGTTGGATGGCTCGTGGTGCTCGACCGAGGAGTATCCCTCTTCGCCAACGGCGCGATAGGGAAGCGCCTGGCCGCGCGATACGCTTCCGCTGATCGCTGAGCGAAGGCCCACGCCAAGGTTGGCGGTGTCGCTTTCTGGGCCTCCTCCTTGGCCTTCTGATACTGCTCCCAGGCAGCTGCACGCTCAGCGGTATTCAGATCCGGGCCCCGTCCCCACACAGGATGGAGCCCGCTACGGCGGTAGCCGACCTGCTCGTCTTCGGGCACGGGCGATGTGAGAGCCGGTTCCCCGTTGACAATTCGCTCTTCCACGATCTGCACCTGCTGCCGCTGCATGGATTCTAGCTTCATTCGGCATTGATCCTCAATCATCCTGATGCGCTCATCGGCCTCCTTGACCACTAGGACCATCTGGGCCTCGAGCGACTGGCGCTGGTCTGCAAGCAGGCGTTTCAGTTCCGTCTCGGCGAGTAGCCGCTGCTGGTCGGCGGAGCGCTTCGCCTCTGCCCGCTCGCGCTCGAGCACCTCGGCAGACTCGCCGATGCGCTGATTGAGCTCTTTCACGCGCAACTCCGACGCGGCGAGCTTGGTTGTTGATTCGCGGGCTTGCAGCATCATCGTCTTCGCCTCCGCAGCCTCCCCTCGTGCCTGCATGAGGGCGCGCCGTTCGTCTTCGAGGGCCACGTTGGCCAGCGCGAGCGCCTGATCTCTCTCGGCGAGGAGGGCTCGGACACGGGAAGTCTCCTGCTCTGCAACGCCGTGCAGCCGTACTGCCTCCTGAAGCTTCTCCTCGACCGAGACCTCTTCCTTCCGGCGCTGTTTGGAGCTCGTGTTTTGCCACCGAACGCGCCAGTGGATGAACGGCTTCGCAAGGTGGGGCTTCATCATACGCATTTGCGCCTCGCGGTAAACTTTTGCCCTGCGCTGCTCTTCGCGATAGCGCTTGTACTGGTCTGCCCACGTTTTCCAACCCCGATTGAGTTGGTGATTGCGCACTTGGTAGCCTGCGTGTCGCTGGATGAGTGCTACACGCTTCGATCGCTCTTCTTCAGAGCGCGCGTCGACGAGCAGGTTAAAGTCAGCGCGTTCGCGCTGAAAATCGGACATGCGCTTTTGCATAACATTGAGCTTGGAGTCCGCGTCGGCGAGTCGCACTTCGCAATCTTTGCGCACCTTAACTAGCTCCGCCTCGAGCTCGGCGATACGGTCCACCCTCGCCTGCTCTGCGTCCTTTTCCGCCTGCTCCGCACGCAGCTTGGCCAAGGCCTCGAGGTCCGCCTTTAGCGTGGTCCACCTCGAAAACGCTGAGCGTATAGTTGGGAAGAGAAAGAAGCACCGTCCCTGCGAAATTCGTACGAGCTCTGCCATGTAGCGCTTGTCATCGCGCATGGTAATCAACGATTGCCAGCCTCTGGCTAGATCCCCGTTCAGCAACTTGCGACTGAATTTGTTGTACATGAAGTCGATGCGGCCCTCGCGAGTGTTCTCGAACTTCCTCGCTAACACAAAGGCCTTCTCCTCTGCTGCCGCTAGCGCCCGTTGCGCGGCCTGGACCTCTTCGAGCATCTTCTCCATCTCACGCTTGTGCCGCTCCTCGGCCGCGCGCCGCAACTCTGCTTGCTGAGTGTCAGTCGCGAGCTTGGACTGGCGGATCTCCTCCTCGAGACCGCGGCGCTGCTCTGCGAGCGCGGAGGCAATCATACCGCGCTCAGTCTGCTTGACGTAGGCGGCGCCCCTCTCATGGATGTTGACGAGCGTGGATAGCGTGCCACGCGCCTCGTCGACCATGGCCTGCGCAGCATGTCGCTCCTCTTGACGGCCCATTTCCGCCGCAAGGGCAAGTTGTGACTCCGTCTCCTCAGCGCGCATGGCCGAGATTTGCCGCTCCTCGTGCAGCTGTGCATGCGCCTTTGCCAGGATGGCAGTTGTCTTACGCAGCTCTGCCGTGAGCACCTCGGTCGAGAGGTCCCCTTGCGCTGGGTCTGAAGGAGGTGGCAGCCTAGGGGGCGGCGGCGGCGGCGGCCGACGGTGCTCGAATGGCACATGCAGGCCCACAGACTGCCCAGGTGGCCGCCACGCGGGCGCAACAGGTACGTGGTAGACAATTCCCGTCTTCGCGGCCGATGCGGTCGTGTGACGGCTCCACGCGGGCATTTCAGGCCCTGCGCCAGCAAAGCTCCAAGGCCGCAGGCCGCGGAGCGGATCTGAGGCGCCACGGCCCTTGACGTAGTACGGGCTAAGCGCGGGCGCGGAGCGGTGCGGGGTAAGGGACGTGGGAGGCTGGCGCGTCAGAAACGTGCCGTCTGGCGACCCGGTGACCCACTGCTGCGCCATGCTGCGGCAATAGAGGATCGCGCAGGACAATTTGATCCTTGAACCGTCTGCGGGACACACGCGCGTCGCGTCTCGCGCCGTGGCGGTCAATTCTTCTACCAGTACTTTGTAACCGACCGCATTGCACGCATACTCCAGCCTCTTCATGCATACACACCAGAAGGCACCGAGGGTGTCCCAGGACGTATGGCCGCGTTTCGTAGTTCAAGTCAAGTATATGTTCGCTTGACTTGACTTGACTTGACTTGCACTTATTGCGATGGCTCATGGTCATGGCCGTCGCGTCACCTTCGTGCCGCCTCCCGCCGAGGAAGACCCATTAGACGAGCGATCAGCGTTGCTGATCCCGAGCAGCGTGCGCCGCCCTCCGTCTGCAAACGCCCCCTCTTCGTGTACCAAGGCTGCGGCCTGTGGGTGCCTCGGCCTGGCGCTCGGATGGCTCTGGGTCTCCAGGTTGCAGTCGCCACCGCCACCGTTGGCTGCATCAACGCCCCCGCCTTCAGCTGCCTCGTCTCCGCCACCATTGCTCGGCGCTCCGCCGATCATTTCGCTGCTGCCCTTCAAATCGATCCTCAACGAGAGCATGCCTTGGGTCCAGGAAACAGCGCCACTCTTCGAGTGCGACGATGACGACATCACAAAGACGTACTGGTACCGATGGCGCCTCTTCAATCTGCACATGGTCCGCCGACCCGCCAAGGCGCCGGGCTGCGGCAAGAAGGAGGGCTGTTGGGTGATCACCGAGTTCCTGCAAAAGGTCTTCTGGTCGGGACCCTACAATACCATTGTGTGCCCTGCGGGCCACCACATCATGGAGGGCCGCTGGCTGCGCGACGCGGCCATCGTGGACGACTACGCGCGCTTCTGGTTCAAGGGCGACGGCTATCGCAAGCAGTACACGTGGTGGGCGGCTTATGCGCTGTGGCAGCGCTCGCTGCTTCACCACTCGCAGAGCTCGGCAGGGGTGCAGGCCGAGCTCTTCGGGCATCTGGACGCGCACTACGACGAGTGGGTCGCCACGCACTACTCGCCCAAGGGCCGGTGCATGTTCACTTCGTGCCACGCTGATGGTGAGGAGAACTCAGCTGGCCTCGATGGTTGCCGGCCGACGATCAACTCGGTCATGTTTGGTGAAGCGATCGCCCTTCGCAGCATCGCAGCAGCGCTGGGCAACACGTCACGCGCGGCCTACTACGAGCGCGAGGCGCGCAAGTGGCAGGCGGTGCTCACCGATCAGCTCTGGTCCGACGAGCTCGGTTTTTTTGTGAACAAGGCCGAGGCCGCCCCCGCCACACTTCACCAGGAATGGCACAAATATGGAAAGATTGGGCGCAGCCGTGAGGTGCAGACCTACCTAGGGTGCCTCGCGTGCCACCGGCCGCGCAAGTGCCCGCCCGAGCGCGGCTGGCCGCTCGGCAAGCGCGTGCCTGTGCGGGAGCTGATGGGACTCTCGTCGCCCTGGTACTTCAGTGCGGTGCCTTCGGATGACGCGATCACGAGTGCGAGGTACGCACGCGCCTTCGAACAACTCGAGGATCCGGAGGGCTTCGACGCCAAGTGGGGGCCGCGCACCACGGAGCGGCGCTCGCCGTGCTACAACTTCTCGAACAGCGCCCAGTGCAACTGGAACGGCGGCAGCTGGCCGTACGAGACGTCGAAGCTTGGGACGGCGCTCATCAACCTGCTGCAGACGTACCCGAGGCAGCCGAGCGCAAGCGGTGCCTCCTTCGACAAGCTCCTCCGCCGCTATGCGCGCGCGCACACGCGCTCGCACGCGGAGCAGCTCGCACCACCACACGTCGACGAAGACCTCCATCCAGACGACGGCTACTGGATCACCCGCCGCAAGCTCCACGGTATCGAACCGTGGCCAAAAACAGGCGGGCTGGGTGCACGCAATGGGCGCGACCACCTACGAGCGCGTGGTACGCACTATTTCCACTCGACATTCAACGACCTGGTGCTCTCGGGGCTAGTGGGTGTGCGCACGCACGCCAAATTCCTCGAGCTCCACCCGCTCACGCGCGTGCGTTCCTTTTGCGCTACGCGGCTGTGGCTGCGCGGCGTCGACGTCTCCGTCGTGTGGGACGCCGACGGCCTGACGTACCATCACGGGCGTGGACTTCACGTGTGGATTGATGGCCGGCCGGTTGGCAGTGCGCTCCCGCACGAGCAGCACGATGGCCATGTGCTCGCTCCGGTCGTACGCGTGGCGTACGATGGCAGCTGGATGGCTGACTGCTCGTTACAAGGCGCTGCGTCGAAAAGCCCGCGTTGCTGATAGCCCGGCCTGCCCTCGCCTGGTGGAGCTTGGAGCGTGGAGCCGACACGACTCGCACTCCAGTCTTCACTGTGCCGCCTTACTCCCTCGACAGGGTTCGAGAACAAGACGGGAATGGGGACTGAAGTCACTGTCCTGTTAGTGTTACTGCATCGCACTAATATACGTAACCGTAGATTATCTGATGAGCGGCAGATCGCAGAAGTGTCTGCTCCCGCTCCTGCCCGCACTCTGCGGCCTCCTCCGAGCGTGCAGCTCCTCGTCAAAATCATAGCTCCGACGGATGGGAGTGTACGTCGCGTTTCGGCCGTGTCGGACCGAAGCCCGACAGCACGAGGTAACACGAGCATTGAACACGAGGTCTAAGACTGGGATCTAGCCCTTATCTAGCCCTAGCTGAGAGAAGCCAGGTTAGAGCCCCACTCCTTCAAGGTGAAGGTTGATAGACCCACTGGTCAACTACACAACTTGGTGGCTGGATGATGGATGTTCTGGTGGACCTGTCGTTCCACGTTCGTGCTCTTTCGTGCTCTTTTTGACCTAATTCTCCTCAGAATTGCACTAAGGTTGCATTTTCTGGTCTTGAAACCAGTGGCTAGGTAGGGGTTTAGGGTGGGTATTACAAAAATAACGGTTAAGAAACCTGTGGCTATGTAGGGGTTAGGGGGTAGGGGTTAGGGTGTGACGGGTCCTGATCTCCGAGGTAGTTCTTTATCCGTTTGACCCCTGGTTTGACCTCTAGTTTGGTTGGTGGTTTATGTGTGGGTCCTCTAGGCCTACTGCTGTGAGAGTCAGAGTGCTTCATGCAAAATAGCAAAGCTACATGCCAGGCTCGAGCTCGACAGCACACTCGACAGCCTCGACAGAGAAACTCGACAGCTACTCGACAGCTCGACAGCTACTCGACGCCCAGGCGCATGCAGTCAGCCTCGACAGGCTCGACAGCTACTCTACAGGAGCTCGACAGGAGCTCGACAGGCTCGACAGGCAAGGCCTCGACAGCGCCTCGACAGCGCCTCGACGGAGCCTTGACAGCTTGACAACTCGACAGAGACGGCGTTTTTGGTTGTAGAGGTCGACCGAGACGTGCGCAACTACTGGGCGGAGCGACGGCGCAATGCAGAGCACGTCCACAACGCCCGGCCTCGTGCTGTCGAGCACCTCACGACGGGTTAGGGGGGGGTTGTTATCGAGTTTGGGGGGGGTTGTTATCAGGATACGTATCCTGATGTATCATGATGTATCCTGTGTGTATCCTGAAGGATACATGTATCCCTAATGTATCCTGATGTATCTTAAATGTATCTTGAATGACCTGTTACATTCCAAGAGAATACATGTATCTTGATTTTTGCATGTATTTTATACGTATCCCAAACGAGTCCAAGATACATTTTGGGATACATATCAGATACATCAGGATATATGCATCTTGCACGTGAGGATACATGCGGGATACATGCGGGATACATATGAGATACATGTATCTGCAGAGGTTCGAGGATACATTGACGATACATGCGGGATACATGAGAGATACATAATGATATACATGTATCTCAATTGTATCCAGAGAGGTACGTATCTGCAAATGTATCTTATTGTATCCTGATGTATCTTGTTGTATCTGGGACACATCAAGATACGTTCACGATACATGCATGACACATGCACGATACATGGGATACGTATCCTGATAACACCCCCCCCCAAATTCGATAACAAACCCCCCGTCACCCACCTCACGACAGCTGCTAGCTAGTACAATAGTTTGTGACCAAATTCCAGAGCGGCGGCGTTCTTACTCGATAAAAAAGGAAAATCCATTCGTTTGACCACTGGTGGCGCCGCGACTCGGGTTGTGGGTGTCTTTGCGTTTTGTGCGTGTCGCGACTTCACTTGACATGTCTTGACCACGTTAGACATGCCCTTTCTTGGGCAAGTATCGTTGGCGCAAAAGTCAGGACCAACCCCGACTGGTGACTGGTGATTGGTTCGCTTGGTGGAGGTGGCCCAATGCCGCCCGGCTCGATCAAGGCCGGCAAAGCCCCGGCCAAGCCGGTGCCGCCCACCGCCCCTGGCGCGCACGAGGCCGGCCTCGAGTACGGCGAGATCGCTCCGGACATCGCAGCTGATAACATGGCAGCACACATCGGCGCCGAGCCGGAGGACATGCCGCCGCCGTGCTCTGCATCGACGAAGCGGCCGCTCACGGCGGAGGCATTTGTGCGGCGCGCCGTGGACGGCACCTTCGAGGCGGACCTCTTCGCGCTCGACGACATCCCGCCCAAGGACCCGCCCCGGGTGCGCGGCCAGCCCAGCGCGTACGTGGCCGCCCGCGAGCTCGTGCTCGCGTTCAGCAACAGCGCGGAGCACGCGGATCTGTGGGAGGCGTCCATTCCACCGGCGCTCACCGCGCTGATGGAGGAGCCTGCGCAGGCAGGCGCGCACGTCGCCGTCGTCGTCGCTGCAAAGGCCTGGGAGTGCCTCGCACTGCCCGATCAACGTGGACATTGAGTATGCCGCCGCGCAGCCCAAGGCGGCGGCCGAAGACGACGGGGCGGAGAAGCGCGAGCTCAGGCACGCGTCGTCGACGAGCTCGGCCGCGCGCGACCCGGCCGTGCAGCCGGCGCTTCGTCCGGGCACGCGCCCGCCCACGCGGCTCGACCAGCAAGCCTGGGACATGTACGTCTACCAGACGCCCGGCTCCAACACCTTTTACGGCGCGTGGGGCTTTGACGGCAAGCCCGCGCGCCACGACGAGTTCTTCACCAAAGAGGCGAAGAAGAACCGGGCGATCCCCCTCGCGGACGGGCGGCCGACCAAGGAGGACGCGGCGATGAGGCGGTACGAGGGCCTCCTCCGGTACGGCGAGGGCGCGCGCATCTCGTACGCGCTGCGCGAGTTCTACCTCAAGCAGACGGAGATCCTCGAGAACGAGATGCGCGCGATGCTGCGCAGCGTGCGCGCGATCTACGAGACGGGCGCGTGCCGGTGGACGGTGCTCCGCCGCCTCGAGCAGGAACCGCCACGCCGGCTCGCCCAGCTGGTGCTGCTCGCGGCGGCGCCCGAGCAGGACCCCGAGCTCCACACGTTTAAAACAGCGAGATATTAAATGCGAGATGAAATGCATGCCATAGATTGAACTGCAGCAGCGATTCAATTTTTGAAACAGTTGTTGTCGTTATTTGCCACTCCCCGGGGCTCACGATTGCTCGACGTGTGTTGTGGTGGGAACATCTCAAGCGCATGGACCCATCCTGGATGGAGAGGACGACACTGGACGCCTGGGAGAGCATGTATGATGACCACGAGGACGACTGGGGCATGATGGCCAGGCTCACAGCTGATTACAATTACCTTGTTGAGGCAGATGGGCCTGCGGCCATCACGCCACCAAGATCCTCGCATGCTGGGCTGCGCCAATGCGAGGATGAGGCACGCTTGCGAGGATGCGAAGATGCGATGACGATTCGCCTGCTCCGGGAACCTGCCCAATCTTCGCGGGAGCGACTGCACTGGGAGCTTGCCCAATCTTCGCAGGAGCGACTGCTGCGGGAGATCACCGCACTGCTCCCGCAGCACATTGCGACTGCTGCGAGTTGGCAACTCGCCCTCGCCAACGCCGAGGAGGCGAACGACATATCCATATCGCGAACGACATTACGTGAGCACACCTCCGAGCGCGGCCGCCATACGGTGGACGAAGCTCTACTGCGTGCGCAGCAGCTGCGGGATGAAGTCCATGAAGACCTATCGTCGCGGGAGCGTTTGCTCCGAGAGCATGCCACCGCCGCACGCCGCCCACCTCCTCCGCCTGTGCTCACCACAGAGCCTACTGCCGGCAGCTGGTACGACGTCGATGCGGCTGCTCTCGGAGCCGCCGCAGCAAGAACCGTTGCGCGTGCCAACCGCTTCGGAATCCTCCCGAGTTCAGTCGATCGCTGAACGAAAACGGAAGCAAACTCGTAAAAGGAGGCAAATTTTTCGGACGCGGCCCAGCCAGCCCAGTGCCTCCGCTCTACGTGCCCGCACGGCCGGAAATTGCCGGATGCGCTGGAGACGGAACACGGCTAGCCGTCGCTTCCGTTCGAAGTTGAGCTCACTGAGTATTACAAAACCATATTTCACTTGTACAAATACAGCTCTCTTTGCCTCAACGCGCCTCAGAAGTGGCATATGGGCGCTCGCCGGCAGAGGCAGCGCAGCACCGACGCGGCGCCGACGGCGATTAGCACGCGCTGCACAGCCTTGGGCGCGTCGTCGAGCGTCGACCAGGCCGCAGCAGCATGGAACCAGGCGATGCCGAGGGCGGTCTGTGCCGAGAGCGTGTACACAGGCAGGCAAACTGCATGCAGCGCGGGCAGGAGGAGCAGCGCCGCGCTCTGCAGGTCGCTCGCCACCCGCTTGCCACGCTCATCTCCGAAAAAGGCAGCGCCCGCGCTCAAGGCACCGATGCCCGTGAGCGTGGGCAGCAGCACGCGGCCGACTGCCGAGCCCAGCCGCTCGCCTGCGACTGCAGCCAGGGCTGCACCTACGCTCGGCGCCAATAGGAAGCGCAACTCCTCTGCATCCGTGGCAGTCTTGCGCTGGTGGTTCACTGCGGTCGCCGCGACTGCGACCGGAAGGCAGCCAAAGGCCGTGGCCCACGCCCATCTTTCATACGAGTGACTCATCCAAATCAGCCCTGCGTGCCCACGCAGCACAGCCGCAGCGCCGACGAGTCCGACGGCTGCCACCGGGAGGAGGGCCACTTGCTCTTCAAAGCTGTCGGCCGGCGCAGCGAGGGCTGTGCGGCTCGATGCAAAGGGAGATCCGAGTGCCCCGTCAGCAATGGCTGCAGTGCCGATTCCTACGGCCGCAAAGAGCGGCCGCGTGTACGGGTACAAGGCCGAACGCGTCGCCATCAGCGTCCAAGATGCCGCTTTCATGATCGAGAAAAGGCTCGCGACGACGCGTTTCGTAAAACAATTACCGTACAGTAGGTGAATCAACTGGTGAATCCCGAAACAGGGGTGGTGAGTCAGACTGTCATAATTATGACAAACTTTTGTCACGAGACCAGCATCTCTCGCTCGATGGACGATGGTCGATGCACAAACTGGTCACTGCTTCCGCTACCGGTACCCGGTAACTTTAATCTTCATGTACCACACACCGAGAAATTATGAAAGAACGTGCGCCCTCTTTTCTTCCGCTTTCCCACCTGTTCGTCCCCTTTCCCCTGTCTCAGCTTAGTCGTTCTTGTCCAAAGCTGGCGTCTCGTCGTAATCATCGTCGACCTTGGCCTTCGTGTCGGCAATTCTTCTATGGAAGGCCTTGTTCTGGGCCGCCAGCTTCTTGGCCTTCTCCTTCTTGTTTGCGTCGCTCTCTTCCGCCATGGTGCCCCGCGCCGCGCCAGCTGCCTCGTCGGAGATGTCTACATCCGTGCGCGCCGCGATGTTATGGATCCGGGCGTAGAGGGCGGCGTTCTCCTTGGCCACCTGGTCGGACAGATTCTTGAACGGCCTAAGATAGGCATCACTCGGCGAGCGCGATTCCGGTTCCATCGTGTAGAAGCTACGAGGAGTTAGGGACGCCTCCTCAGGGCTGAACTTCTGCAGCGTGGCGACCACCTCGTCAATGGTCAGGTAGCGTCTGTCGAACGACTGTGCAGCTCGTTCATTCTTGGCCTTCTGGTCAGTGTCGAGGCTCTTTCGTGCGATGGTGTGCAGACGCTTGGACTCCTTCATGACCTCCTCCGCCTCCATCTGCTTCGCACGCAGAACTTCCTCCTTGGCCATTTCAGTGTTGGCTCTGCCATGATGGATGGTCGCTCGGCTCGTCATGGCCTTGTCCATGTACTTCTGCTCCTCGTTCTGCAGCTCATCTTGCCAGACAGCAATGTCTTGACGCGTCTCCTCGGCGCGATGAGAGTTCATCTGTTGCACCACCGCATTGTAGCTGCCGTTGTAGCCCTCAGGTAAGAGCTTTTCCGCGCTCGCCTTATAGTTGGCTTTCTGCACTTCAGTCGCAACCATCGCTGCCTTGTCCGAGGAAGAGACGCGAGGAAGGGACTCGTCACCCGCGCCGAAGAACGAGATCAGCAATTGGGCGAAGGATGGGGCGGAGCGGGACGTCAAGGCGAGGGCAGCCTGGTGCCGCTCCTCCGTCTCGGGCGTGGGGGCTACCTTTGGCGCGGGGCGGCCCGTCTGAGCGTGGAGACGGGCGCGCTCAGTGTGCTCGTCCTTCGTGAACGCGTCGTGAGCGTCGTCGAACGCGTCGGAAGAATGCGATCCCGAAAGCGGCGATCGTTTGTTGGCCGTGCCCGAAGGAGGCGTTTGCTTCTTCGGAAGCGCAGCGTTTGACGTGACCAATGCCCGGTCCTTGGTCTCGTGGTTCTTCAACTTGCCATCCGACTTCTTGGACGCGAACACGCGAGTGGGCGTTGCGCCATTCTCTTTGATCAAGGGCTGGAGGGAACCTAAACCCGAGACCAGGTCGGAGCCCCGCCAGGAACCGAGAGGAACGAGCTCCCCCGTCGCCACACGCACCATCGTGCCCTTCGGGCAGTGCGGGCTGCCGAGGAGCTCTCGCTCACGCTGCTCCCGTCGGACGCGCTCAGCTTTAGCTTTGTTGCACATCGACTGTGCGTACCTTGAGAAGCCGCCGGCAGGCACCTGCATCTCGCCGCGGCGCATGCCGCCGGGGGTGCTATAGTTGAGCCGCTGCAGATCCACGAGCTCGTTTTCCTCGATGACGCCATTGCCATCGACATCGTAGCCGGCCTCTGTCATTCTATTCTTGCCGAACATCGCATCTGCCAAGAGGACTTCCATGCTCGTAATGGACGAGTTCTTCCTTATTCGAAACTTGCCTAAATGGGACGAAAGGTGAGTGTCCTTCCTTTGACATGCAATTACATGGTTTCACTTGATGACGAGTTCTAGACGGGGTCGTGCACAAGAAATGTGGTCGGTGGGTTGCATGCGTGATGTGAAAGATAAGAAGATTCATTTTTCGTATGAAGACACGCTTCGCTCAATGGTTTTTGCAACCCTCGTGTACCGCATCACGCGATGTCAGTATCACGCGATGCCCTCCACACTCCATTCGCATTCGGGAGGGCAGTCACGCCAGGAAGTAGGGGGTTTACGGATTCGTGGAGGTCGATTGCACCGCTCCAAGGCAGTCGGGCGCCTTTGCCACGCCTACGCAGTGCTTCACATCCGTTTCTGCCTAACCCACGTGCCACGAAAGCTGTGCTCTTCGCTCAGTCGCACCTTTGCATGGGAAGTCCTCGATCTCTGCTCGATCCGATCTTCCTACACCATGTACCGAATCGACAGCCTTTACAGAGGACGGCACAGCAGCTCGTCAGCCGGCCGGCTTCAAGTGTCCCTTCCATGAGTGGGAGTGGGCGGCACCGAAAGTCATCGAAATCGCGGACCCAGGAGCTTCATGAGGCGGTGCTCCAGGACCGCGCTAGTGCGGGGCGCGTGGCTGTTGGCCTCGCTTCGAAGAGGGCTCCGTCGAAGCGTCGCAGCCAGACGCCATCGCAGTCGCTTCTGAATGCGTCGCCGAGGTTCTGTGAAGACGAGGTCGCAGGACTGAGCGAGGTGCCGGTGGTACCCCAGGCCGTGAAACTGATGCGCGATGCGGCCGAGCAGTTTTTCGCTGCCGACGTGGACAACTCGGGCAGCCTGACGATGGACGAGTTCCGAAGGCTCGTAGTACCCACCACGACGCCCCTCACGGACGACGAGGTGACCATCCTCTTCGAGAGGTGCGATCTCGACGGGAGCGGCACGATCTCGCTGGATGAGTTCTTCATGTTCCTCCTGGGCTACGTGCAGAGCCAGACCGGCGTGGGGCTTGATGCAATCTTCCGAAGGTACGACCAGAAGGGCACCGACGGCACGCTCGACGCCGCCGAGTTCCAGCACGCTGCGGAAGATCTCGGATTCGGAGCAATCTCGCACGATCTCTTCGCTGAGCTCGATCCGTCAGGATCCGGGACGGTCGACGGCTCTGAGCTCCTGAGCGCTCTCAAGCTACGCGGCGCCTCGCGTGAAGCCAAGCGATTTATTCTCGGCCTCTCGTACGAAGCCGAGCACGCGGCCGTGGTGCTAGATACCCGCGCGTGGCAGCTCACCACCGAGAGCTACGAAGCGCTTCGGCTGCAGCTGGGCGCGCTACTCGCGGCGCACGAGCCGCCCGCGCGCATCTCGGACCTCTTCTGCGCGATGACCTGCGGCGCGAATGGCACGCTGAGCGAGGCACAGCTCGGGCGTGCGCTCGAGCGTATCGGGATGATCGCAGTGCGCCGCGAGAAGGCACTCGTGCGGGGGCTCTTCGAACAAATGGACACCGACGGCTCGGGTGTCATCGGCCAGCGGGACCTGTACGCATGGATGCGGGGGGCGGAAGCGAAGCGCGACAGAGCGCAGAGGCTGACGCTACGGAAGCCGGCTCCGAGAGACATCGAGTGGACTCCCGAGACGCTGCGCAAGGCACTGCAGCTCACGCTCTCTCATGCAGCCATTGGGCCTGTCGACCTGCTACGCGCATGGGACTCGAGCGCAAACGACGGGGCGATCTCGCGCCACGAGGTGAGTGGCACGCGTCGCGTCCTCGAGAGTTCTCCTGCCTTACTCCTGCCTCACCTCGTCGGTCACTGATGTGTGCTTCTCGAGTCTCGCCATTCCTCAGTTCATCTCGCACGTAAAGAAGGTGGTCGATGACGAGGCGCTGTGGGAAGAGGAGCTGCGTGACGTGGCCTCCCACACCTTCAAGCTCGTGTCGGCCGGCGATCACACCATGATCGGCGTCACCGAGTTCAGCAACTGGCTCACCGTCGGCTGGCTCCGTCTTCGTGAGGAGGCAAAGCAGAATCCGGCGGCTGACCCATGGAGCCGCGAGCGGCGCAGGTTTTGCCACAAGTGACACCGGGCAAGCTCTATCTGTCTCTCGGCTTGGCAGAGGCGGCCTGCGCGCTCGCGTCACCATCGATCTGGAGCCCAGTGCGAGGGAGCAAGTGCGTCCGTTTGGCTTTGAACGCACAGGTGCGCAATACAGTCCCTCTGTTTCCCTCATTTCCTGCTCATCGAAGGGCGCCTCCCAGGACGAGCCTGGGAGACACCTGCACAGGAGACGCCCCGCGCTTGTGGGGAAATGGACTATGGAGAGGCTAGGAGAGGCAAGGGGCCAGCGGCGAGTGTGCGCGCGTAACCCTTGTGTTCATCGTAATTCAAAACATGAGGAGGCTGAGTGTACATACTAGTTCAGTTCAGTTCAGTACTGAACTGAACTGAACACATACTTTGCTCGAACACCGCTCAACCAAGCGGGCCGAAGTGTTGCAATTGCATGCACCCATCAACTTTTACTTTCACGACAGCTCCTGGACGCGCTTCCGGCGTGGCGGAGAGTGTGTTGAGGATGCTGAGCAGAAAGCGCTCCCTTGGCTTGTTGACGCACGATTCCTTTTCCAACTCGCTGCCGCCCATCGCTACATGCACGCTTGGATCTCGTGATGATACGGGAAACCTGCGGACCGAGCTGGCTTCGCTGTGGGAGGCGGGTGATTTGTGTGATATCAAGCTGGTTGTCAACGGCCGTACATTTGAGGCTCATCGAGTTATGCTTGTCGCCACATCAGGATACTTCAAGGGAAGCCTGATTGGGGCGGGGGCAACGATGGCAAGTGTGAGTACCCTTGAGCTCTCTGAGCTCTCCGCACCGACCTTCAAGGCGCTGCTGACGTTCATGTACAAGGGCACCTGTACGTTCAACGAGAGCTGCCTCACCGAAGTGCTCGAGGCGGCGTCTCGACTTCTGATGCCTGCGCTGCAAGAAGCCGCCGTCGGTGCCATGATCGCTCGGCTCAACGAAGCCAACGCGATCGAGTCGTGGGATCTCGCAGATCGACTGATGCTCTCTGAGCTGTCGAGTCATGCGCTCGAGTACGTGTCGTTTCACTTCCAGACGATTGCCGCAAGTGACGCCTGGCTGTCGGCGCCTCTCCAGCTCGTGCTTCGGCTACTGCCACAGGATGAGCTTGAAGTGAAGGAGGAGGAGGCTGTCTTTCGGGCCGCGGTGCGCTGGGTGAGGGCCCAAGAGCGGCAACCCAACGAGTCCGAGATGCGCTCCCTCTTCGCGGCCGTGCGATTCCCGCTGCTCTCGTTCAGCTTCGTGCAGTCGCAGGTGCAGCCGGAGCCGCTTCTCGCGGCGCCGTGGGCCAAGGACCTTCTGACGACGTCTTTGCTTCGCTTCGTTCATGGCGTCGAGAAGAGCTTGCCTCGCGAGCTCTACCCCAAGCTTCGTGTGCTGAACTGCTCTAGCGAGGGTGGCGACGAGGACGGCTCACATGCACACTATGGCAAGGCAGTCGCAGTGCTCGATGCGACGAGCATCGATCCGTACTGGCATACAAATGGGAAGAGCAACGTCGAGCCGAGCCCCGACCCTCTTCATTGGATCGAGCTCGCCCGAGCTCGTGGGGACGTACCGGTCTGCCGACTGGGGATGTACCGGCATGTCAGTTTCGATAACTTCTCTCCCAGCCGGCTGCGTATCAAGGGCCGCGACGACGACGACGGCGAGTGGACGCTGATCAAGACGTTGTCGCTGGGCTCGGCCGCTCATGAAGAACTCGAAAGTGGCTGGGTCGAGCTGCTCTCGCACGAGCAGGGTCAGTCGCGCCAGGTGCGAGTCGAGATCAATTGAGAATGTCGGTGGTGGGTATGACAGCATGGTGGCCGCATTCGCAATCGCACCACCAGGCCGTCCCCTGGCCGACTGTAAGCGAGTGAACCACGCTGGCGTCTGGCCCACCCACGACCCACCGTCCCTGCGGTGTGAACGCGTGACGCGGGACAATCCGCTCCCCATGCCACGCCCTTGCCCTTGTGCTTGGGGGTGTGGGGGAGCGCGTGCGCAACGCTGGCGAGGGGTAGGCGAGGGGCTTCGGAGGGGTATCGGAGGGGGGGCTCGGCCTCTCGCGTCTCGGAGGGGGGGGCACCTAACTGAGTGTCGAGCGGCTTAGCGCGCGGCCACAACCGAACGCCCCAAACTCGTGAAAGATACTGCATACTCGGTCGATTCATTGTGTACGAGATAACACTTAAGACTTGACCCGTTGACCGGTGCATGTACTGGTACGGTACCAGTCACGTCGTGGACGTGGAGCATGCCGGCGTGCGTGGGCGGCACATATAACAACGTAAAGGATGGCTCAGCTTCACAGTTCGTTGGAGAGGCTCGGTTGGGATGTATTATGTATAGAGCTAGAACGCGACGAACACGACGTCCCCCCAAAGAATCGCCCAATGCCTCAGAAACCCCCAGGCGCCAGGGAAAAGGGAGGGCGGGATACGACAACAACAACACGACAGTGCGCACGAGGAGATTCTCGAAGCTCACTCGAGCGGGTCACGACCCAGTACAGTCACGAGGTCCTGCGCCCAAGATGATACCGGTACTGTACGCCCGATATGGTAATATGGACCGTGACTGCATGCATGCTCGGCCGGACCGGAAGTGGTCGGCTCGCCCTCATTCACATAGTATTCACACCTACTGTTTACCTGTAGCGGGCCATACCCGCGGTGAACTCCGTTGTGTGTGTGTATTCATAGTGAACTCCGTTGTTCACAATGGCGACTTCTTGCAACGACGGCGCCATGAGCGGCCTCTTCACCACCGAGGCGGCTGCGGCAGTGGACTATTCGCTGCTACGCGACGCCATCGAGCAGGACATGCTGCAGTACGAGGCACGGCGACGAGCGTTGCCAGCGGCGCTTCAACCAAGCGGCGCATACGTCCAGCGCCTCAAGGCAGTAACCAAGGGCGCCAGCTACCACAAGAATCTGACATGCTTGATGCCGCGCCACAAGCTGTCGGAGTTGTCGCGGAGGCATTCGTTTGATCGCGACCTGCTCGATCTGAAGCTCGTGCGTGGCCGCGCGTGCGGCCACGCGCTGTGCAGCCTCGACCGATGTGGGCTGCACGTATTCGACGGCGTAGTGACAGCCGCCGAGGCGGCGGAGCTCGTGGCGCACGGAAAAGGCGTGCTTGACAGCGAGGGGGGTGCGGCGCGCGACGTTACCGAGCATTGGCCGTACGTGCGCGTCGACTTCATGCGCTCCGCTCGCAACGGCTCAACGGCCGGCCATGTGCTTAGCCTCCGCGTCGCGGAGCGGATGCGTCGCGTCGCGGCAGAGACATTTGGGCTTCCACTGCATCGACTGGGCGTGGCCGAAACGTTGCTCGCGCTCCGGCGCATCGGGGAGAAGCCCATGCCTGCGGACATTCAAATCTACCCGAGTCGCACGAGGGACGAAGCACGGGCAGCGCATGCAGCGGCCAGCGGCGGCGTTGGTGTCGACCCAGCCGACCCAGCCGGAGCCAGCGCCGTTACCGCCGTCGCGTCGCCGGTGCCCATCACCCTGGCAGAGCGCGGGAGCGAGCGCTTCGCCGCCGAGGCCGCGGCCGACGGGAACGCGCAGGGTTCCGCCGAGTCCAACTACCATTGTGATGAGTCGCTCGCTCCTCATTTCCACTTCTCCTCGATTGTGTGGCTGAACGAGCATGGTGCCGACTTTGGCGGCGGTGAGCTCGAATTCCTGCACAACCGCACGTGGGCCTGGATGGTCGTCGAGCCGGCTGTTGGGCGCGCCGCCTTCTTCTCGTCTGGATGGGAGAATGTCCACGGTATCAAGCCATTGACACGCGGCCAGCGATGGGCGCTGTCCGTGCCGTTCTATGTGTACGACCCTCCGCCGACGGCCGATGGCAGCGGCACGTCCGGCGAGGGCGAGGGCGAGGGCGGCGGCAGTGATGACGGCGCGACCCAGGCGGTCCAAAGGCCCATTGCTGCAGCGCGGGCGAGGACGGACCGCGTGCGGTTCCGTTCCAACTGCGTGCACCCCGTGGATAAACACGCATACCAAGCCTGCCGTCAGGAGTGGGCAGCCAGCTTTGGCTGACCTGAAGCGCTGAGTTCGGTGCTAGCTGCGTGTGCGCCACCAATCGTTCATACAACAATGCTCTATGCTGCAGAAATATTGAATATAACAGAATATATTGATATCGTGTAACAAAATTGTCAGCGCGCCTGCCGCGCGACGGCGGACCGGGGATGATCGCGTGGTGATGCAGCGTCACCATCGCCGCCCACCCACACACTCAACAGACAACACATCTCCCACAGACACGTGGCCTGCGCCGCACGGTACGTGAATTCGACCCCCACTCAAGCGAAGACGAGAAGTACACATGCAAAACAATCTAAGCAATCGCCTTGAGCTTCGCCATCTCGCCCTCGTCGTCGCCATTCTCGCCCTCGCTCGAGCCATCGTCCTCCGCCTCCAGCTCGCCGTTCTGTGCGAGCACCATATGCTGCAGCAGCCAGAGCGGCAGCTCGGCTGTCTGACCGTTTGAGAGCGAGACCACGACGCGCTGCTCGCCATCGGCAGAGCCCGCGCCGCCGTCGACCTCGGCGGTCGGATCGTAGAAGAGGCCCGTGTTGTATGCGCGCGCCTCACGGCTCTGGCGCTCGATGGTAATCTCGAGCGCCTCGTCGTCGAGAGAGGGATCGGTGCCACGAACCGGCATCGGGAAGCTCGTGTACAGCACCCAACACGACTGCATGAGGAAGCCCCAGTTGGAGTGGCGTGACACGTGGTACGTAGGCACCTTGCGGCCGTCGACGTAGAGCTCCAGGCGCGAGCGATCGCCCCCGACGTCCTCGCCGCGGCCCTTCGCCCACTGCCAGCGGAGCGACCGGTGCTCGAGCATCTCGAAGCCCGAGGGCTTCATCGTGCCCCGGCTCTCCGCGCCGTCGGCCTCGCCGCCCACCTCTCCGCCGGTCGCGCTGGGCATCTCGAACTTGACCCGTGTGGGCGGCAGGTCGTTCCAATACGGATCCTCCTCGGTCCACGATTCACCAGCTGATGCCTTGAACCTGAAGTTCCACTCCAAGGCGCAAAGTTCGTCGTCCGTCAACCACGTGCGCTCTGCGTCCTCGATCGAGAGCCGCAGGGCAGCGCGAGCATCTCCAGAGGCACGCAGCTTGCGCGCCCTCAGGGGCACATATACCTTCCTATCCCACAGGTGGCTGCAGTGGCCCTCCCATGCATCATTTGTCGAGCTGATGATCGTGCGGAGCGTGCGATCGACGCCTGCTAGGCGGCCGACGCCAGCGAGGTCGAGATGCGACGCGATAAGAGCAACCAGGTCCGGGTGCTCCTCGACACGAGAGAGGATGGAGGCCCCCTCGCCGTCCATCGCAACCACGAGAAGCGGGACGAGGGGAGCAGAAAAAATCTCCAACTCGCAAGCCCCCCAAAGATGAGGGGGGAACGGCGGAACAAATTTATTCGATTCTCCAACCAAGCGCGGCCGTCGGAAGGCCGTCAGGGCCTTCATGAATCCCGGATAAATCCCGAGCGCTTTCCGTTTCATTCACACACGACGAAAGCTTTTTCTTCCGTAACAGCTTGGGTCGTTCCGCGCTCGTCGGTCCAGGCGAAAAGGAGCGCGCCGCACCAGGTCTCGTCGCAGGCAGCCGCCGCGACCGCACCGCCGTGCACACCCGCAGGAGCCGTTCACAATGCCCCGAACTGATCTTCAAAGGTTTGGCACCTTCTCGATGCCGTCGTTTGGCGGCGTGGGCGAGCCGTACCAGGACGGCCAGCAGTCGGACTCCCGCACGAAGGGTGGGCAGTTCATCACCAACAACCCGCGAAAGGGCCAGCTTGGCGACAATTGGAACCGCGGCAAATACGGCAAGATCCCGGTCGGCACGTTCAAGCGCCTGTACGAGGGCGAAAAGCACAAGGAGGAGTACAAGATCATGATGGAGGCGGCGACGGAGGAGGCCAAAAGGAACCTGACGACGAACGGATTCAGGTACTCGAGCAAACCCAAGAAGAGCTCGGGCGTGGGCGACTACTACGGCACGATAGCTGGGCACAAGCAGCCGTTTCCTCACATGCAGGATTACGAGGTGCTCAAGCACGGCGAGAAGCCCGAGCCAGTCACACACGAGCTGCAGCAGATTAAAAACAGTCCCATGAAGAAGGGGTACGGCGCGTCTACGCCGGGCTGCATCTTCGGGCCGGGGCCATTGCAGGGCGAGTCGGGCTTGGGCAAGTACGGCGGGCGCGAGTACAAGCACTCGGTGGACCCGTACGACGCGGCGCGCCTCAAGGAGAAGGAGATGATGGCAAAGGACAAGGAGGCGATCGCCGGCCGGCCGGCGTACAAGACGATGAGTCATTCCGTCGACTTCTTCGACCAGCCCACGTACAAGTGTGCATCGTCCGCTATCTTCACCGAGAACCCGCGCTTGCCCGAGCGGCCGCCCAAGTCGACGGTGGTCGGCAAGTATGCCGAGCACGACCGCGCCTTCCGGCCAGCCCAGGCACCCAAATCGGGGCCGCAAGGGACGTTCGAAAAGTTCCCCAAGTACATTGAGGACCCGCTCGACCTGAAGATCAAGGAGGCCAAGGAGGAGGCTGCCAAGAATCGCATCGAGGGCGCCGCGCCCTTCAAGCCCACCGGCACCGGCAACTCAATTCCGCAGCCCTCGATCCTGTTCCACACATACGGCAGCGGCGCCAACTGAGACGGCCGTGGTGGCGACGGAGGCCGAGCTGGTGGTAGCGGTGGAGGAGGCGGCAGGCGAGCGCGCCGGGCGCGAGCTTCGTATGGAGGCCACAGTATGATGAGCCAACGAGGAACGTTTTAGGAACCGGTTTTCGTCTGTTTGTGTCCCCCACGCCGCCCGGCACGCGGAAGCCGACCGGGTCTTGTTCGGTTATCGGTCCCGCGGTTACCGAAGTTACTAAGTTTAAAGTTAAAGAGCCGGCGCGGGTGGACATACCGCGTGGAGGTGTGCACCAAGTATATAAACAATTTATAAACAATGTCTGTCAGCATTTCATGTCGACTATCATCGTGTGGGTTTTAACATTTCCGTCGACAATCGGCGATAACAATCGGAAACGTAAGGCGTCGCGTCGGATTCCCGCGTTCACCTGAGACCTGTGCCCGGGACATTTTTATCGTGTAAACAATAGTAGCCGTAGCGGAAATTATATATTCTGTTTGTGCATCATTGTAGTTCTTACCGGACGAGACGGACAGGCATGATCCGCGAGATCCGGTCGGCCCGCGCCGGTACGCGCGCAAACGGGCGTACCTTGGGGCGTACGCGGCCTGCTCCCGCTCGTTTCCCCTGTCGCCGTTTGTCTCGATACCCAAGACGCGAACTTGCGTTGCGGAAGAATACTGGATACAACCAATATGAGATATGTGTCAACACGAGCGATATTCCGCTCTCTGATAGGTCACATCATATGAGGGCAGCATGCGCCCCGCACGCCTCAGTCGAGATAAGTGAAGCAATTCTTCTCCCTGCGCTTGGCGTTGAGCTTGACGATCTGGGCCTCGATGGCCTTCTCGGCGTCCGCGACGATATTCTTCTGCTCGGGGTCGTTGGGCATGGCCTCGAGCTTGTCTAACTCATACCGGATGGCCTCCTTGTCGACGCGGATAATCTTCTCCAGCTCGGAGCAGGTGGCGCTCGAGCCATCGACGAGCTTGCCCGTCTTGGCGCGCTCGATGACGCGGGCCCAGCCGAGCCTGTTCTCGTCCGCACGCCTGTAGACACCCTCGTCTGACTTCTGCTTCAGCCCCGGGCACGACTTGGTCTTCTCGAGGTCCTTAAGCTTCTTGATCTGGGCCTCGAGCGCCTTCTGGGCTTTCGCGACGGTCTGCCTCTGTGGGGAGTCATCGGGCAGCGAGTCCAGCTTGTCCGTCTCGAACTGGAGAGCACGGCGGTCGATCGCGAGGATGTCGATGAGCTCGTCGCAGGTGGCGCTCGAGCCATCGACGAGCTTGCCTGCCTTGGCACGCTCGACGACGCGGGCGGCGTTGAGCTTGCCCTCGTCTGCGCGCTCGTAGACATCCGCGTCTGACGCCTGCTTGAGCTCGGCGAACGCGGCGAGAGGCACGAGCGGGATCAGCGCGGCGGCCTTGGCGAAGGCCGCACGACGAGACATGCCCACGACGTTGAGCGCATCGCCAGATGCAATGAGCGCCGCAGCAACGATTCGTCTCATAAGCATTCTTGCGAATGTAAGGAACCAAACTTGGAAGATGCCAAGAGAACCCGAGCTCGCGCGTTGAAGTCTTGAAATTTTAACGAATTCCCCAAAGGCGAGATCATCGGCGGCGCGCGAGACAGATAGAGAGAGAGGACGAGACTGAGAGCCCATAAGACTGAGATGATGAAGGGCGCAAGACACCGCGATAACACGCATGATGGACGGTTCTCGACAGGCCTACGGCCTCTTGCGTGGGTTGCCCTACCCCGCTCGGTGTGCTGCGGGGCCAGCCTCCTGGTGCAGAGGGTAACTCCCGAGCCCGGAAGCACGAGAACGTGAGGCTCATTCTGATCTATTCTGATCGGCAAGGTGATGTTCACCAAACGCAGCGTTTGCCGTTTCTGATGGAACATGACCTTACATGTAACGGGCGGTAAAGCACGTGAGGGCAACGCGCACAACGGTGATCGAGGCTGAAGTGAACAGGGCTGATTCTTTTTCGTTTGTCCTTTTAGGTCTTTTGATTTCACGGAGCGTCCACTACTAGGCACTACATGTAGCGAGCACGTACCACACGACTTCACACGACGCGACAGTACCGTCGCCGTCCTCCTCCTAAGCGTCCTATCGCCAAGCGGCCCGGGCCTGCTCCCTACCGACGAATCTGAAGCGAAGTCAGACGTCCGCGGCGCGCGGGTACCGGCCTCCCCGTACCCGGGGTAACCGTGCGGATAGAAAGATTAGAATTTAGAAACCCGCACCGCCCGGGGGCGCGGGGGGGGGGCGTCTCGATGGCACGCGCACCGACGTCGTGTCGTCGACGCCTGTGGATCGGATAGTTACACAGGACAGTGGCGCCCGGCCCGGGCCGCCGGGGTTGCGGCGGTACGACACACTTCGACACACTTAATCGCATCACCGCACCCCAGTTGACAACCCCTTTAAACGCGGGGCTACCCCGCGCCCTGTGTGCCTGTCGTGTGCGCGCGGACCACACCCTGCATGGCATGATATGATCCGACTCCGATGTATCTCATGTTTCCCACCGCCGCGCGCATCAACCTGCGCACAGCCCACGCCGTCTCATGCTGCAACCCCCCCTGCTCATCTTACTTTACCCCTCTCCCTCGCCACACACCCCTGCGGCTGTTCGAAGCCACACCATCTTGCTTCCATCTTGCACACCATACTGATCTGAAGTCCATGTCGCCCTGGCGATGGCTGCCCCGGCCGCAGCCGTCTCACATGCCACTCACTCCCTCTGAGCGCGTGCGTGATGCCTCCTCGCGCATGGCGCGTCGGCGCACAAACCACACGGCTCTCAGCCGCGGTAGCTGCGAGCGCTGCGCTGCGAGCGCTGTGACTCAGCGGCGTTGAGCCGCGAGGCAAAGTCGGCATACTGGCCGAGCGAGGCGCGGCCCGGGCTCGGCTGCGACGAGCGGCCCGAGAGCGGCCCGTTGTCGTAGCCATACGCGTCGCGCGTCGCCTCGAGCTTTCGAGCCGCAAAGGAACCCTTGGAGAAGAGTCCCAAATTCGCGGGCGAGGGGGGGGCTGCCCTTGGCGTCCCTCGCGAGGGTGAAGGGGGGCGCCCGAGGGGGGGGACCACGCTGCCCACGGAGCTCTCCATGAATCGCTTGTGGGCTGCGCCCGGGGGCAAGCGGTCCATAGGCGATCCCGGGTAGGGCTCCGCCGAGGACGACGCGGCGGCAGGCGCCGCAGGCGTTCCCCGCGGTGGCGGCTGCGGCTGCGGCTGCTGTGCCTGCTGCTGCTGCGTTCGCTGAAATGTCTGCTGCCTCGTGGGCGAGGGCGGCTGCTGCTGCGGCATGGTGGGCGGCCCGGTGGGTGGCACCGGGCGCTCGCGTGCCCATTTCGGCGCTTCTTCTTGCTGCCACTCATACTGGTCGTATGTACCCGTGTGCTCGGCATCCTGATAGCCCGAGGCGGCGCCGTAGGAGGCGTAACTCTGGTAGAGCTTGTGCCTCCTCGACTCCTCCGCGAGCTCAGCCGCGGCCATCGACTGCTCGACTTCCTCGGGCGTGAATTTGCGCGCGCGCCCGGCGCCCGGCGTATCGTCGGGCTCAAACCAGTGCGATGCGCGCATGAACGCCGTGTTGAGCTGCGATGGGGTGGCCGCCGCATTGAGGGACGTGATGTGCTTGGCGCCCATCTCCATGCCGTCGCTCGTTTTCTCGCCGAACATGTAGGGGCGTACCAACTGCCGGAAAGTGTCCTTGGTGGAAAGGCCCGCCGCACCCGTGAAATTCTCGGGATACTTTTCAGGCAGCTCGTCGATGCGTGGCTCTTCGTTGCCATCGTACTCGACGTCCTCCGCACGCTTGGCGTACATGACGTCGTGCGCCTCCGAGCCGCCGGGGTCCCGCATCGTGCGCACGTCGAGCCGCCGAGCCTCGTAGCCGCTCTTCTTGATATGATGCACCGCACTCGAGGTGAGACCGGCGATCGACTTGTGTGCCGTCTGCTCGGGCGGGGGCGGCCCACCGAAGACCACTGAGGCAGCCTCGCCCTGGAATTGCCTCGCGTCCCGAACGCCTCCCGTGCCCGCACAGGTGAGCATGGCCTCCTCATCTTCTCCACGATGCTGCTGAATCGACGAGAGGCCCGCCGCCTCATGGAAGGCCTTCTTGTCGAAGTTGGTGATGTCGACGCGCCCGTGGGCATTCGGGTTGCCGCGCGCGCGCTCGGGCGCAGGCATCGTCTTCTTGCCTCGCGCATCGTCCATGCTGAGATCCTCGCGCACCGCCTGCGCGTGTTTGGACGTGAGGCCCGCCGCATCCTCGTACTTTTCGGGCGCGAGCTTCTGCACCTCGTAGATGACCGAGCGGTTGGATGAGTGCTCGCCGTACATGACGCTCTCCATCTCGCCTCCCCAGCGCGCCTGCCCGAGCTTGTGCTCCTCGGGGTGATACTCAGCACCCACCAAGCATTCCTGCTGCGCGCGGAAGACCTGGCGCGACGTGAGGCCGGCCGCGCCTTCGAAAGCCTTTGGATTCTTGTCGGGGATGCCGCCGACCTTGCGCAGCTCGCTGTCGTCGAGATCGCCGCCGTAGAGCACAATGTCCGCCTCCTCATCGCGCAGGTGGTCCGAGATGCCGTCGCCGTCCACATCGTTGTTCCTATCGCGCGGCGTGTCGCCGATGGCCTGCAGCTTATGACCCTTGAAGAGCTCCTTCGAGTTGAGGCCGGCGCCGCCCGGGTTGCCCTTGGGCTTTGCATCGGTGCCGCAGCCTTTCTGGCCGATGACGCGCCCCTTGAGGTTCTCTGAGAAGAGGTGGCGGCCGCCCGCCTCAGGAGAGTTCTTGAACAGGTTGCGCGAGGAGGCGCCAGCGACGCCGCGGTACGCGCGCGGGTACACGGAGCTGATCTCGAAGGCGCCCTGGTGGATGAACGACTTGAGGTCGGTGTTACCCGTGTTGCCGTAGATGGCCTGCGCCGCCTCGCCGCCCGTCGCGAGCCCGCTCTGCGGATTGAGCCGGAAGATCATCTAGTCTGCCGAGCCGCTCTTCGTCATCAGGTCTGACGAGTTCATACCCGCCGCTCCCACAAAGACCTCCGGGTACGAGGAGGCGATGCGTAGCGGCTCGCCCGCCTCGCCGTCGCACGCGCCGAGCCTCTCGGCCATCTCACCGCCGCGGCGCAGCTCGAGCTTAGACGACGAGCCCGGTGGCTGCTCGATGATGTAGTGCTCGAGGTCGGGGTTCGCCTTGATGACCTCGTTCGAGGTGAGGCCCGCAGCGCCCGCAAACATCTTGGGCCTCAGGTCCTTGATCTCGTTGAGCTCGGAGCGGTTGCCGCCCATCTGGCGCCCGTAGATGACCTCGTCCGCCTCGCCGCCCAGGTACGGGCGCGTCTCGTGCTTGATGATGTTATCGAGCTTCTTTTCGAGGGGCTCCTGGCCAGTGCGCGCTCGCTCCCTGCTGAGCATGCCCGCCGCGTCGCGGAAGCCCGCCTTACCATGCAGCGGCAGGTCGGTGATCTTGTCGACGCGGTTGTAGTGCCGGTTGGTGCGCCGGCCGTAGATGATCTCATCCGCCGCATCCGCCACGTGCGGGAAGGTCTCGGGACCGTCCTGGTTGATCTTCTCCTTGAGCACGTGCCGCTGCAGCTCCTTGGACGTCAGGCCGGCCGAGCCCATGAATGAATTAGGCATGAGATCGGGGACCTCGCGCACCTCGTACTGGTCCTGCCCCACGCCTGCACCAGCGACCGAGTGCCCGAACATGAGCTCGTCCGCCTCGCCACCAAGATACGCCTTGATGTCCTTCTCGGGGAAGTACTCGACCATCCGCATCCGAGCGTTCTTGGCAAAGAGTGTCTTCGACGGCTGGCCCGCCGCGTCGTCGAACTTCTCGGGGTAGATCTCATCGAGCGCGTACTTGTTCGGGTTGGCCGAGCCCTCACCCGTGTACTGGTAGATGACCTCGTCGCTCTCGCCCTCGTGCTTCAGGTCGACGCGCTTCTTAATACGGCCGGAGTAGAGCCGCCGAATGGGCCGGCCGTACTCGTCCTCGATCGGATCGTGGTTGCTCGGATCCTGGAAGGCCTTCTCTGTCTCCGTCTTGTAGTCTGCAGCGCACGCGAGAGGCGAGCGTAGCACGCGGGTCAGCTCGAGCGAGCAGCAGCGTACGCGCACACACACACGCACAGCATGAGCTGCCGAGAGCCGCTGCGGCAGTAGCCACGGCAGCCCCGGAGCAGCGCATCGGCACGGCGTCGGAGTGGCCGCAAGCACAACACACAGCAACCCGTCCCGATATGCCGGCCATCGGCTGGCCAACGCTGGCTCCGCTCGGCAACAGTGGCTGCGTTGGGCAGCATTGCGGCGTCCGCTGCAGCGTCAATGGCAGCGTCCACTGCATCGAAGCAGGCTGATGGCGCTCACCGTGGCTTCTTCTGCGGTCACCACGCTGCTCTTCCGCCACATTTTTGCGCGTCGCCGGCCCACGCTTTGCGGGAGACGAGCCACGCGGGCTGCTCATGCGGGCCGACGATGACGTCCCACGCATGTGCGAGGGCGTGGGCGGCCCCTGCGAGGGCATGGGCGTCTGCCGATTGGGACTGCCCGCCGCCGGAGGAATGCCACGCTCAGGATACCAGCCGCGGTCGATCTCTTCATGCTCCTTGGCAAAACCCATGCTTGCGGCTGCACGACCGAGCGCCACTGGATTGGACTGACGAGCGCCCCGGACGATTTGGTCCCGAGGGGCTAAAGACACGTTGCGGCGAAAGTGGTTTCGTCCTTCCCAGACGGGCCCAGACGCATTCGCCGTTGGTCCTCGTACATGTACAATGTACCGTGATTTTCCCGAATGGGTGCATGATGATTTTCACATCGATCCGTGTATTTGGATCTCTTTAATTTGGATATTTAATACGATGCTCGCTTTTCAGTCCTGCAATCGGTCTGCTTCGTGCTGCACGCTCCGTTGCTCCTGGCGCAGGGGCCAGAGGCCCAACTGGGAACAAGCGCGGCCGCATTGCAGCGCCTATTCGGATGAGTAACTGCATATTCACTGTATTGCTGCAGGATCCCTGCCCGCTCAACACCACTGAGACAGATGCCCTCTCGCTGCCACCATCCATGCTGGAGGCGGCGGCTCGACGTCGCCGTTCCATGGCCACAGCGGTCACAGCTGAGGACATTGCGCAGCTCACCCTCACGAGCCGATTGTGTTGCATGCTGGAGGACACGGCGCCTCCGCTGCCCGCCTCGTCCATTGCAAACGAGCTCTGCATCGGATGCCCACCATCCCCCCCGTGCATCGATGGCATCCCCCGTGCGGATGGCGGATGCCACCCGCGCCGGCAGCTGTCCATCCCCGTCCCGCCACCCTCGCCGCCGCCGCCCTCGCCGCCACCGCCCTCGCCGCCGTCCGCGCCGCCGTCCGCGCCACCGCCAATCTCACCGCGCTTGCCACCACCTCGGGCGCCTCCGGTCTTTATCTTGGCGGCGTGCGCGTGCACCACGTTTATCAACCACGCGACGCCGTCCGACCCGTATCTGTGCCAGCATACGCTGCGCGTGCATGAGTGCTATGGCGTGCAGCCGGGCCCGTGGTGCCCGCCCGACATGACGCTTTGCACCACCCTCACCTTCCCTCCGTCGCCCTCGCCCACGCCCACAGTGCATGGGCGCGCTCTCCATGGACCAGTCTGGCCACCCCAGGCGCCCGCGCTGCACGCGCCGCCGCCCCAGCCGTTGGGCGGGTTAGTGGTGGACCTCGGATTAGGGATGCTCGTCCTCGCTGGAGCGATCGTGTGCGCGGCGGCCAGCTGCCTGCTGAGCGCCGTACTAAACGTGCTTAAGGGGCGCGGCCGCGACGACGGCGAGCGGCGCTCCCTCGTGAAGCAGGCAGTGCTCGCGCGTGCTACGCGCGCTCTGCTGCAAGCGAGCCCTGAGGGCGGGGCGGTGCCGCAGTGGCAGCAGGCGGTGGTCGCGATCGGCTCTTGCTCTGACGCGGGCCCACCGCGGCTCGTCGGCTCGGGCTTCTTTGTCGATGCGCAATCTCACGTGCTCGTCACCTGCTGCCATGTCATCGACGACATCGAGCAGGCGCACTGGCAGGGCGGCACAGTCGCCGCGCACGACCCTCACGCTGCCGGCGTCGCGATCGGCTTCGGATCGCCCGCAGTCTGGACGCACCTTGCGGTGATCCGGCACCTGTCGCCGGCGCCGGCGCCGCGCGACGCACGCAATGGCCTCGACCTTGCCGTGCTGCAGCTCGTCGGCCCGCTGCCCGTGCATCTAGCTGGGCCGCCGCCGCCGCCAGCACCCTTCATGACCATCGGTATTGGGACATCGTCCTCGTCCTCGTCCTCGTCCTCGCCCTCGCCCACGTACTCGCCAAACGCGTCGACAGATTCGAAGGAGGAGGGTGGCTCGCCGGCCGGCAGCGGCGCTGACGCTGCCGTCCCAGGCGTGGCGTTGGCGGCAGTGCACCTGCAGTCTCTGGTGGACGGCGAGCTCGAGAAATGCGAGCTCGAGAAGGCGTTACAGTTTGGTGGGGGCTCCGGCGGCGCCCTCGCCCCCTCACCCAAAGCTCCCGTCGAGATGGGGGTGCCCCCCATCATCTCCCATCATCTCGCGTCATCTCCCGTCGAGATGGGGGTGGCCCCCATCATCTCCCATCATCTCGCGTCATCTCCCGTCGAGATGGGGGTGCCCCCCATCATCTCCCATCATCTCGCGGCATCTCCCGTCGAGATGGGGGCGCCTCGCGCGCTCACTCGCGCTTCTGACGTCTCCACGACCTCGGCTTCTTCCTCCTTCTCCACCTCCGCGTCCACCGCCCTCTCTGTCACTCCCTCGAGCATCGTCCGTGCGTTACCGCCGGTGGTCGCGCTGCCAATAGGCCACGAGTCCACGCTCACTGTGGGCGAGGACGTCGTCCTCTTAGGCTATGGGCGCACTGGGCGCGGTGGGCCTCCAAGCGCCACCAACACGCGAGGCGTCTTTGCAGGCCGATGCGAGCATCCGCTCACCGGCGGCTGGCTGCGTACTGACGCGCTCATGCTCTCGGGCCATTCCGGAGGTCCGCTGCTCAACTGCCGCGGTGAGGTCGTCGGCTGGTCAGTGCGCTCCGGCTTCGATAAGGTGCTCAACGGCGAAGGGTACTACGCCGCCGGCCTCAATGAGGTGCGACCCGCGTCTGAGCTACGTGAGGCTCTTTTGCTCGTGCTCGGTGGGCGGCCGCCAGCGGCGACGCTCGTGCCAGGCGCGCATCAGTTGGTGGGCGCGCAGGCGCGCGAGGCGGCCATTCTCGCGATCGAGAGGGTCTTGAATGACGACTCTCATCACATGAATGACGACTCGTACCTCTCGTCCCCGTCGCCCCGCTAGCTTCCCTCGCCCGAAGCGTGGATGCGCGGCGGCAACGGCGACTCCTTCACGCGCCTCTCTTCAACGCGTCTCTCGTCGCCGCGTTCGGAAAGCTCCTCCCGCGTCGCCTTCGCGGACGTGCCAAATGCCACTTCGCGCACCCCCGCGCACCCCGCGCACCCCGCGCACCCCGCGCCGCAGCCCGAGGCGCGGCGGCGGCGGCAGCAGAGGCATCATCTCTCTCGGCCTCAACTCGGCGCACCTCTCCATCAGCCTCAAGATCCGCGCGCCCTCGCTGCCTCGCTTCGGGCGTGCCCAGGTCCCCTCCTCCGCCGCGACCGCCTCGACCGCCGCCGCCCCCGCCCCCGCCGCCCCTTCCGCGCCCGCCGCCCCT
>JWZX01003275.1:0-32583 GCA_001275005.1 Chrysochromulina tobinii | reverse complement strand
CCCCCCCCCTCCCCCGCCGCCGTTTCCTCCGCCTTCTCCGCCGTCTCCTCTGCTGTCTCCTCCTCCTCCGCCATCTCCATCACCACCGGCGTCGTCGTCGGCGGCGGCGGAGGAGGAGGCGAGGGCGGCGGCGGCGGCGGCGGCGGCGGCAGCAGCGCCGGCGGCGGCGGCAGCAGCGCCGGCGGCGGCGGCGGCAGCATCAGCAGCACCAGCAGCACCGCCATCACCAACAGCACCAGCGTGCAGCAGCTCAGCACGCAGCGGCGGCAGGTGGAGGGAAAGCTCAGCGATTGGGAGGAGCAGTTCAGACACTTGCATGCTCGCGTCGCCACCGACGCAGATCGTCAGCACAGCAAACAGCATCGCGAGTTGCGTTGCCTGCTCGATGACATTGACGCCTTGATCAGGGCACTGGAGAGCAGAGCTCCTCCCGCTGCGGCTGACGCGTCGCCGCCATCGCCCTCCGCCATGAGCGCCGTGCCGGGCGCGACGGGCGCGATCACCGTCTTGGGCGGTGCGTACAGGGTGAACATCAGCGTCGCGCCCGGCACGGCGGCCTCCGGTGGGATGACAAGTTCCATCACCAGCTCCCTGAGCAGCACCATCACCATCTCCCTGAGCGGCGCGAGCAGTGCGAGCGGCAGCGGCGTGCGTGCGGCGGTGAGCGCGATGATGACTTCCACAGCCGAGGTGGTCACATGGGGCGCATCGCTCTGGGGCGCCTCCTCGTGCTCCATCGGACGCGGCTGGGCAGGTGAGAGTCGGCCAGCACCGAGTGAGGATGAGATCCGTTACGAGCAGACTCGCCCCGCCACCCTCGCCTTTGTCGTCCATGGCGTCGGCGAGTCCCTCTGGTCGACGACGAATCCATTCAACTTCAACGAGTTCAACTCCTCGGTCGATAAGCTGCGTGCGAACGCAGCCAAGTCGGCCGCATTCGCGCAGACTCTCGCCGACGAGGCTGCCGGGTTGGCGTCGAAGGAATGCACTGGGGGTATCAGCGGCGGCGGCGGCAGCGGCGGCGGCAGCGGCGGCGGCGGCGGTGCGCCGCTCAGCCGTGTCGAGTTTCTCGGAGTCGGTTGGCACCACAGCAAGGGCGGCGACGCATGGAGGCGGCGAATGGCCTCAGTGACACTCCCCTCGATCCCAACGCTCCGTCTGGTCACCAATGAGGTCCTATGCGATGTCTTGCTCTACGAGCAGCCCTCGACACGTGCGGCCATACAGCTCGCGGTCGTGCGCGGCATCAACGAGCTCGTGCATGCATGGCGGCGGTACAACCCCGGCTTTGACGAATCGGGCGGCCGTTACATCCTCATCGGGCACTCCCTCGGGAGTCTGATCTCTTTCGATGTCCTGTGCTCCCTCGGCATCGTCGACGGCACATGCGCGGCGCCGCATCCAGCTGTGAACGCGCCGCATCCAGCTGTGAACTCGGTCGGGCGGACGCTCACACCGGGGCGCTCACTGCCCGCGGCAGCGCGGCCCGCAGCGTGGGAGTCTACGCCTCCTCCCGCTACGCCTCCTCCCGCTACGCCTCCTCCCGCTACGCCTCCTCCCGCTATGCCTACGGTGGACGAGCTCATCCGAGATCGAGGTGACGAGCTCATCCGGGATCAAGGTGACGAGCTCGCACAGGTGATGGCGGCCTCTGCGGTATCGTCGGCTCTGAGGGACCCTAATATGGCAAGTGCTATTGATGACACTAGCACAGTCGACCCCGCCAGTGACACCAAGCCTCAGAGCAACATGCCCCTCACCAGCACCGGAACTGGCACCTGCATTGGCACCTGCACTGACACTGGCACCGACACTGGCACCGGCACCGGCACCGTTACATATGCCGGTGCCGCCATGGCTCGAAGGAGACGCACCTTGTTCGCGGCCGCCGATGGGAGCAGCCACTCGCTGCTGCGCGCCCAGACGAGCGCCTGGTACGCGGCGCTCCCAGGCGCCCATGACGACGCGCACGCGCCGGACGAAGACATTGATGGTAGCGGCCATGGGGCAGCACCTTCCAAATCGGGACATTCCAAATTGGGACATTCCAAATTGGGCGGCGCGACGGTTCGTGTCGAGGCGCTGCTAGAGGCTTTCTCCCACACGCTCAAGATCTTCGAGGCTTTCGGACCACTGCTGCTGCTCGTCGTGAAGAATGACGAGGCGAACCTTGAGAAGATGCAACGGGCGTGGCGCGATCTCGAGGCGGCAGATGGCTCGCAACGACTGATCTCGCTGCGCGAGCTCCTCGAGGCGGAACGCGCGAGTGGCATCCATCGAGCGGGGGGCGTCCTCGCCGACCCCTCGGCCGCCATCGCCCTCGTGTGGCTCCGACGCTCGCTCGCCTTTCAGAACGCCGTCTTCGCGGGGATGGTCGAGGACCGCGCTAGCCTCTTGAGCACCCTCGCGCGCGATGCGTACCAGACGCACCTCGAGCACTTCCACAACTTTTGGCTCAAGAACGCCTTCCGAGCGGGCCTCTCGACGATGCCGACGCGCGAGGACTTTTTGCCCCGACTCGGTCTAAATATGGCAAGTGACGAGGGGTGCGAGCGACTGTGCCCTAATTTGGAAAGGGACGAGGAGCGGCTCGTATACGCCGAGATGGCCGAGCTCGTCGAGATACAGAATCTCGTGGGCGCCGAGTTGAGCCGGCTGATGGTCGAGCTCGATCTCGACGATCTCCGAATGGTCGGCGGCTCTGAAGCCGCGGAGGTGGGCTCCATGACTTTCACAGCGGAGATGGCCTCATGGGGCGCATCGCTATGGACAGCTTCGGAGTTGGCTGTACCTCCGCTGACCCCGTCCGCCGAAGCTACTACTACTGCTGCTGCTGCTGCTACTGCTACTGCTGCTGCTACTACTACAACGTCCCCTCCGCTGACCCCGTCCGCCGCGCGCACCGTGCTGGCGTCGCCCAGCGCAGCACCCACCACGCCGACGCCTCCGCCGCCCGCGCCGCTGCCTCCGCCCCCCGCGCCGCCGTCCAAGCAGCTTCCATCGTACGCTCCTCTGCTGAGTACGCCGCCGCCGCTCGGCTGCCCTCCGCTCGAATGCGCCTTTGCAGCGCTGCTCACGCTCGGGAGCCCAATTGGCTGCTTCCTATCGGTGCGCGGGCAGAAGCTGGGTCGCTCCTTTCTCCTCCCGCGCCGGCTCGGCCGCCGCCCGACGGCCGTGTTCAACGTCTTCGCGCGTAACGACCCTATCGCCTACCGTCTGGAGCCGTTGCTTCTCGAGGACGACGAGGAGGAGGAGGACGAGGCGGAGGCGGAGGCGGCAGGCGGCAGCAGCAGCAGCATGGGAGGTGGCGCGGCCGACACGGGGGCTGGCCGCACTGGCAGCGGCGTCACGCCTAGAGACCGCTCACCCCCGCTCGAGCCCCCGCCCCCAGTATACGTCCCCTATGCGGGCGACCGGCATGGGAAGCGACTGCACATCAAGCTCCGCCAAGCGACCAGCGCGTACCTGCACGACGCTTGGGAGGTGAAGAGCCGATTCTACCACAACGTCTTCGAGTACGTCCCTTCCGCGGTCTCCGGCTACGTGCCGTCGGCATTGTCCGGCTGGTTTGGCGGCGGCGGCGGCGGCGCTTGCGCGAACTCCGCGGCCTCCACCGGTACCCACGCCACCGCCGCCGGCGCCCCCGCCGATGCCGCTGCTGCTCCTGCCCCCGTCCCCGCTCCCGCCCCCGCCGCCAGTTCGGTCGTCTGGTCGCTCAACGGCGGCGGGCGGGTGGACTACCAGCTGCAAGAGAGTGAGCTTGAGCATGCCTCCGAGTACCTCGCGGCTCTCAAAGCTCATAACGGCTACTGGAGCAACCCCGACGTGGCCGCGTTTGTGGTGCATGAGGTCGTCGGCTCCCTCGCAAGCCACACGAACCCTTGGACCCCATCGAAAGACCCCCCGCCCGCCTCCGTCGGCCGAAGCGAGAGCTCGCACAGCGTAGACTGTAGACTGTAGTGCGATTTGAGTCTCGTTAGCTTGGGACTTGTAGTTCGGTTGTACCAGGGTTGTACTGTGTTAGGCTCTATAGACGTTCGGTTCCTCGCATTCGCGCCGGGTTCGCGGCTGAATAAACGTACGGAAATCGAACCGAACGGTAAATCGAACCCATGGCCATGCGATGAACAATCCCTCTCGCTGTACACTCGCAATCTTCTGCCCAAGAGCAGGCCTCGAGCGCGGCGTCCACCCCCACAAAATAAGCGAAGCGAAGCCGCGGCCACATCAAGCGGGACCGCTCAGCGCTCACCCGTCACCCGGACCACACAGCCCCGCCTGCGGCCCGCGTCAGCTGGTGCTGCTCGTTTGGAGCTTCGGCAGCACATAGTCGGCTGCGTACGCGGCCACTATCGAGTCGGCACTCTCATCGCGCGGCAGACCGGCACTCACGGCGCGCGCGCCGTCGGCGCGGCTCCCCATTCCGCGCACGATGCGTGTGGCCACCTCCTGTTCACGTGAGGTCACTGTGCCGATGGGCAGCCCGTGGCGCGCGGCAAATGATTGTGCGGCTGCATGCATCTCCGCGACCGAGAGGGACAGGGAGGGGAGCATGAGGGTGCGGTCGGCGCCGAGAGCGCGCCCGTCCACCTCGTTGAGCATGGCTGCCACGCTCCCCACCACCGTCTGATAGGATGCGACAGGTAGCCTCGCATCGAGTGGTATCGGTATGGTCACGTCCAGACCCTTGAGAGGATCGCGCACCACTGTAGACCAGGCTCCCGTGAGAGCGGCGTTGGGCGCGCCCGGGCGCACCACGATCACAGGCAGCCGCAGCCCACGCGCGTCTACCCAGCCGCGCCGCGCGTAATCATTGATCATCAGCTCGCACACTGCCTTGTGGAATCCGTAGGTGTTGCCGGGCAGCAGCTTGGTGCTGTCGTCCGCGATGCGTCCCTCGGGCACCGGGCCGAGTGTGGCTGTCGAGGAGGTGAAGAGGAAGCGCGCGCCGGGTGCGCTCGCCTTCACCGCCTCGAGCAGAGCGCGCTGCCCTTCCACGTTCACTCTCCAGCCACGGTCCGGGTCGGCCTCCGTGTCGCCGGACACCATCGAAGCGAGGTGGACGATGGAGAGGTCGTCGTCGTCGATGAGCTCGGCAGCGATGCCCTCCTCACCCAGGTCGCCCGTCTTGATGGCCACGCGCGGGTCCTCGCGCAGCTCCTTGGGCACAGACGCTGCGCCCGCACTGATGGCCGCCGGTATGTCAAAAAGCGTGATCTTCTTGATGGAGACCGGCTGCTTGAAGAGTGGGCTCCACACAACGCCGCGGCGCAGCAGCGCCGATGCTGTCTGCAGCCCGAGGAATCCCAGCCCGCCCGTGATCAAGAGCGACATCGCCGACGCACGCGGAGCAACACTCGCGACGTGAGGCAAAAAGGCCCGATACGGCGCTAAGTTAATAATTTATACTCTTCGCGCGCCACTTCTTTCCCAGCTCCTGCATGATGCGCTGGTGCGTCACCCTCGGCCACCGCCTCCGCAAGGGCGCGTAAGCCTCTTGCACATACTTGGCGAACGCAGGCGGTGGCTTGGCCGGCTTGATCGGGGCACCGTCGTGACCCAAGGCGCCGTCAAAGTGGAGCGTGCCACCGCATCGGCACACCCGCGTGCGCAGGTCGAGGGAGCGCGAGTGACGGCCATAGTGCTGTCCGCACTCGACGCACGAATAGCGGTAGCGGCAGGACACCTCGTAAGTGTGGCGCGTGGTGATCTGGATGTCGGGCACGCGCATCTCGAGTTGGCGTGCCCACAACTGAAACGCCGAGCCGTGCGGCGGCCGTGCGGTGCCCGTGATCAGCCACTGCGCGGCATGGCACATCTCATGGGCGAGGGTAGTGCGCAGCCGGTCCAAGGAGTCTAGCACCCGCGGAGATAGCTCGATGGAAGCCACCCTCGTTTTATTCGCCAGCGAGATGAAGTGGCAGCGACCGGCCGTCCGCCGCAGCCTCGCATTCCATGATAGCGAAATATCAGGCGGCAGCTGGCCATCGAAGGCCAAGTGGTTGAGCTCCGAGTAAATGCGTGGCGCAGCCGCTCGCAGCGCAGCCCGTGAGGTGCTACGAGTCGGCGCTGCGCGTAAGTGCGACGACGGCTCGTCCGCTATCGCTTCGTTTGCTTCAGTGACGAGCACCCTCTGCAAGGTGCGCGGGCAGCGTGGCGTCGCAAGGATGGGCAGAATTCTTGCGAGTGCGGCTCGCATAAATGACGACGAAGAATGTGAAGGCCAAATGCGAAGGTGTGAAAATGTGAAGGTGTGAGACACACACGAATTTGAATGTGGTTGTGAATGATACGTTATACGGCGTGTTGGTGAATTGTGAATGATTGATGACACGTGTCGCATCCAAGTTTCGGTCCCATGCCGACCGTGGGTCTCGTGGGCAGCCGCAAGATCGACGAGGGTCTTCAGTCGACCAACAAGAAGACGGTGACCGACTTTGCTTTCCCCAAGGACTCCCGCAAAGCCAGCGAGATCAAGGCGCTCCCAGAGGGCTCAATTGGCTACAAGGGCCGCAAGGATGGCGACTCGTACACGACGGGCGTCGAGAACACCCAGCTGTGAGTGCTTCCGCGCCCTCTGCCCGCCTATGGCCCGTGGCCAGCGAATGCGCACACTCACAGTCGCGTACGCCACCGCTCACACTCTGCTGCCGCTGCTGCATGTGTCGTGAGAGCAGATCGAACCTTTTCTTTGTTCTCCTTGCGTCGGTCCTCGCGACGCTATCGCTGTCGTACTTTCAATGAATCGTCTGGAGGAGCTGCCTACCGTGTTGGGTGTTCGACGCTCAGGTGCCCGCGGCTATGTTGCACCGCTCGCACGCGCGCGCATCATTCTTTCGCGCGTTTCGGTAGCGCCAGCGCAGGATAGTAGCGCCAGCGCAGGATAGTAAGGTGAGAGCATCAGGGCCATCAGCATGAATAAATTAGATGTCGCGCTGTCAACCGGAGCACCCACCACGCACGCACCATGTATGCCAATTACACACAGCACATTTTGTGCGCGCGCGTACAGACATAAAACGGTCACCACGGAGCGTGGCGGCGCGCCAATCGTGCGGCGCGCGGGGTCTAATGCGGGCTTAGCGGGGTCGCGGGGCGCGCCGACCCGGCCGGGCGTATCGGCTCGGGGTCGGGCGATGCGGCCGACACCTTGCGCCGGATCGCCGATCACGAGGCGTAGGGCGGCGTCCCCGTCCGGCGCGGGCGGCGTGTGCCGCGCTGCCGCCTTTGAGGGCCTTTCATGCGTGCGACTCCGATTGCCTAGGCGAGGCGCGCGCGGGGGGGTACCGGCTACCGCCTACGCGGCGCTGAAGCCGAGCCGTACCGCCGCATCAACATGCATGCATGCGAACACCAACATGGTCGAGTTTCGTCAGCCAAAGACGACCGAGGAGGCGTTGGGGTTACGCACACCACCCTGCAACCCCATGCGCTCGGGTGGCGCCCAGCCCGCCGCATACCCTCCCGCCGCGTGCTGCTGCTGCTGCTGCCCTCCTCCGGACAGACCACTCCCATAGGTTGGCGCTCTTGGCGGCGGCTGCGTACTCCCATCTCCGAGTTGGAAGACGGATCGTCCACCTGGCGGCATAGTGACCCGGGAGCTCGTGTAGTCGAGCACGCCGGCGCTCGGCCGCCGGAAATTACCTGCCGCTGGCTGCCCAGCAGGTGGGGTCGAGCTACAGTTCTTTAGGATCCCTCGCGGCGGCTGCTGCTGCTGCTGCTGCTGCTGCTGCTGCTGCTGCTGCTGCTGCTGCTGCTGCTGCTGCCGCGCCATTGCTGCTCTCGTAGCTGCTGCTGCTGCTGCTGCTGCTGCTGCTGCTGCTGCTGCTGCTGCTGCTGCTGCTGCTGCTGCTGCTACTGCTGCTGCTGCTGCTGCTGCTGCTGCTCCTGCTCGCAGTGCCGTCGCTGCCAATCGCGTTGACTGCCGCCGCCGCTGCCGCCGCGGTGGGCTGCGCGTCCCTGAGGAGCATGTTGCGGTACACCTCGGTGGTCATCACGAGTACTGTGCCCTCGCGGTTGATGCACGTGTCGCCTGTGAGCAGCCCGACGCGCTCGCGCCCAAATTGGCGCTGCAGATCAGCAAACTTTTGATTCGAGAGCGCCTTGAGCGGCGTCGTGTAGATAACGCGTTGCCCGCGCGCGAGCGCCAGGTAGCACCCGAGCTCGCCGATCACCGTCTTTCCCGAACCCGTTGGTGCGGACACCACAACGGAGCTACCACTGTGCAGCGCATCAAGTGCTTGCAACTGGAAATCGTCGAGATCAAACGGGAAGACGTGCGGTAGCAGCTCGAGGGCCGAAGTGCCGGCCGCGACAGCGCACTGAAGCTCCTCCACGACCGCCGGCGTGCCGGCCGTCTCGCGCAGCCGCTGGGTTGCAGCTGCACACATGGCGGACGGCTGGACACGGACCCATTCTCGCGGAGCGCAGTGCCAGAAGAGCGGCACGCGTGGATGCACAACAGACGAGGCCGGCCGTCTTGAAACTGATAAGGGTCGGGTTGGGCGCGCCAGCAAGAACAAAAGACAGACACGCACCATAGTAATTCAGGCCACCTTATGAACCACCACCTCCCGATGCTCCGCCGGGCACGAAGCCGTCAGGAGTCGCGCGAAAAGTCCTGTGAACACGTTTCACGCCTCTCTTCAAAACTCTCCGTTATCATTTTGAGCTCGTCAAAGCCGCAAGCAGTTGTGAGGAGAGGTTTACTCGACCGCGACGATTTGACTTGTAAAGACTGTCTTGACTCTTGACTTGCCTCGTCTTGCCCCTTGTCATCGATTGGACGGCCCTTGTCGTTCACACGACTTCAATGCCGCTCGTGCAGCAGCTCTCAGCCGAGATGAGCGACGTGTCCGAAGAGCAGGTGGGCTTCAGTGCTGCTCCCTCGTCCCTCGATGATGGCCAATGTCACACATCCCATCCTTTGCCGCCTGCAGGCCATCGAGCTGCTCGCAAAGACGCAGGAGTGCAGCAAGTACTTTGGGGACTTCGACTTCCAACAACTGCTCGACCTCGTGCACGAGCTCACCATTCTCTACTTCAAGGAGGGCGAGACGGTCCTTCTTCAAGGCGAGCCGGCCACCTTTTTCGGCGTGCTGCTAAAGGGCGTCCTCACGCCGATGATCGGTGATGTGCCAGTGGGCGCGTTGCGTGGCATTGGCGACATCATCGGTGGGACGAGCCTATTCTCGGGCGGTACGCGGAACGTGTCGGTTGTGGCATCCGAGGACGGGTATCTCGCAGTCGTGCCGTTCACACAGCTCGAGCGGCTCAAGAAGTCCAATCCAACGCTCGCGACGAAGCTGAACACGCAGCTCGCAAATGCCGCGCTCGAGAAGCAGTTTGAGTCCGATGGCATCGACTTCTCGCGCGTAAGTGAGCAGCAGCGACAGCATGGCGTGCGTGAGTTGCTTGCCAAGCAGGCGCAGCAAGGGTGGGACGCCAATACACCTTTGGACCTCAAGAAGCAGGAGTCACTGCTGCGCAAGGCATCGAAAGCGTCCACCCGGCGCAAGGACCTCGACGACCCCTCGCGCCGCACCTCAGGCACCCCCAAGGTGAGGCGCTGCCAGGTCCATTCCTGCCTAGTGCCTGCTTGATCCATCAAGTGAGCCCATCCTTGCGCTCGCCGCCCTCCCGCCTCTGTGAGCAGGTCAAGCTGTCCAAATCGTCCAACGAGCCCGACGCGACGCGAGCACCGCGCTCAATCAAAGCTCCCGACGTGAGCGCCTTCCCGATGTCGTCGACCAATGCGATTGTCAGCTTGTCCACGACATCACCACCCCTCGTGCCCATCACCTCGGCGCGCAGAGGGGTCGACGCGCTTGTGCGCACGTACTCGTCCTTGCCTACCTCGCTCACGTCGGAGAAGGTGCTTGAGTATCTCATCGGTCTTCAGATCGGTCTTCAGACCTCCGAGGGCGACGGCATGGCGGGCGGCATGGCGGGTGGCATGGCGGGTGGAATAGCCGGCGGCGGCATGGCCGGCGGCGGCGGCTGGCTCAGTACCCTCAGCCCGGAGCTCACCCAGGCGCTCACGACGGCGCTGCCGCGGCGCCCTTCCTCGCAGGCGAGGTGCTCTTTGCACAGGGTGAGGCGGCAATGTGGGTGGGGCTTATACTCTCGGGCTCGTGTGCTGAGTTCGGCCAAGCTGACAGCGGGGAGCTAGTGGTGCGCGGTGCGGCGGAGTTCGTAGGCGAGGCTGCTCTCTTCTCAACGGCACCAGCGCGACTGAGTGACATCGTCGCTCTTGAGGACGGGATAGTGGGCATGCTCTCGTTGGCCGACTTGCCCCGCATCGCATCCAAGACACCAGCCCTCGCCCACACGCTCCTCGGTGCGATGGCCGCCGCCTACGCCGACGCTGCTGCCGCCGCCGCGCCCGCCGATGACATGTCCATTCCCTCCGGGGCCGACCGCCCTGGGAGTGACGAGCCGCCTGGGAATGTTCACAGTGGGAGTGACGAGCAGCCGCTCTCGGCGTCGTTGCTCGTGCAGCGATTCCACTCATCTGGCGCCTCGCAGCGTGCGGCCTGCCTGCCCCTCGAAACATTCATAGTGCGGATGCGTACCACGGCCGTGACCCACGCGCACCTGGAACTCGGAGGCGCCGACTGTGCCGCTGGGCGTGTGAGTGAAAGCTCCTTCCCGAAAGACGAGCGACGAGGGGGTCGGAGCCCCTCCCAGCCCCTTGGTGGGAGTGCAAGCTCGTTCCACAGCGAGGGAGATGCCCTAAACAGGGACGAGCGAGAAGCCGAGCTTGCGGCGGCGGCAGGCGGTGGCAGCACGGTGCCCATGCTTCGCAATCTCCTTCGCAATCTCCTGCCCTCGCCCACGCCCACCGCCCAGGCGCTGCGCCTGCTGCGCCTGGCGGAGCGCAAGGCGGACTGGATGCGCGGCGAGCTCAGCCTCTCGGAGCTCGCGCTGCTCTCCCGCGCCCTCGCGGTCGTGCGCCTCGGCGTGGGCTCGCCGCTCCTCAAGGCGGGGGAAGAGGCGAGCTTCGTGGCCCTCCTGCTCGAAGGCTCTCTTGAGGTGCACCATCGTCCTGTCAGTGCCCGTGCCCATGACGGCACCCAGGCGCCCGTGACGCGCACGCTGCGCCCGGGCACGGCGCTCGGCTACGGTCCCCTCTTCCAGGGAGGGGGGCGCGAGGCGGACGTGCTCGGCGCGACGCCCGCGTATGTGGGCGTTATCTCGTATGCCGAGCTCTCGTCGCTCAGCCTCGCCGAGGATGCAGGCGCTCGAAAGCTGATTGTTCTGCTCGCTCGCCTGATGTACGTTCACATCAAGAAGGGCCAGCTGACGGGCGAGCTCACCTCCGAGCTCGTGGGTGAGACCTCGCGAGATTTCGTGCTCCCGTCGCGTAAGCTCGCTCCGGTGATCGCCGAGCAGGAGGCGCGAGATTGGCCCTCAAAGGCGCGCTGCTTGATCGATGAGACCCAAGCTGAGCATCTCTACCGGAGGCCGCGCCATTCCAAGACAATGGGCGGCGCACTTGCGGCCGAGGTGGCCAATAGCGGCGAGCCGCTGCCGCCCACGTTCTTGTGCCGGGTGCTGCTGCCTGAAGGCGCCTCGCGCCTGCACACGTTCACGCACGAGCACAGCATCGGCCGCGCTGTTCTCGCCGTCCTCGGCCATGCGGCGCGCACCGGCGGTCTCGGCCATGGCGCCGGTCCGGGCGCCTCCGAGGGCTCGCCTAGCGAGAGTGGCTGGGTGTTGCAGGTGCCCACAACGGGGGAAGTTCTTTCGTCCGGGGGCAAGGCGATGCTGCAGACGGCCCAGTATGTGCGATCCTTCCTAGAGCACCGGCGTGTGCCCATCCTGCGGCTGTGCCGTGCCACGGACGCCGCCGAGTACCGCGACGCCCTCGTTCCTCCGCTGGCCGAGGCGGAGGAGGTCGTGCATGCATTGCTCGGCCATCCTCTCGTTTGGTCCTCCGAGTCGATGGAGGTGCTGCACTTCCGGCGAACGATGATGCTGCTGCGCCCGACGGTGCTCGCTGAGTACGAGGCAGCCAAGGTGAACCGCGAGCTGCCCACGTTCACCGACCCGACGCCACCGCTTGCCACGCTCCCCTCGCGCTTCCTGGTCAAGATCTTCCTCCTCGGCCAGGACATTGCCAAGGGCTACATGGCCACCAAGAGCCAAAAGGTCTCCGAGCTGCGAGCCCTCGCGCACGGCCACTATGTGCGCGCCCTCAAGGATGAGTCGCTCAGACCCGAGCAGATGGTGCTCAAGTTCCTGGGCGTGAATGAGTATCTCGTCGGCGGAGAGTTGATCGACTACTCGACGGTGCGCTACTGCCTCAAGCGTTCCCAGGAGATACAGCTGCGCCTCCTCCCACACCCGTGGCTCTCTGCACCGCCCCTGCCGCCAGCGCCGCCGCCGCCCGCCTCGCAACACGTGCCGCTACCGCCACTCAATGTCCCCTTCAATCCGTCGGCTTTCCCTTCTGTGTTGGCGCTCTCGCCGCATACGAAGCTGCGCATTCGCATCGTGGCGCTTGAGAACATGCGCGCCGCCGCCCAGCTCCTCACCTGGTTCGTCAAGGGCCGGGCGGCTGCCGCCCTATCCACGTGGTCGCTGCACGTCGGCGCGGCACTGTACCATGGCGGCGTGCCGCTGTGCGCCCCGCGCCAGACAAGCCTGCTCAGCGCCGATGAAGGCTTCAACCCGCAGTGGAATGAATGGCTCGCCTTCGACCTACCCGTGTGCCACGCTCCCCAGGCGGGGCGGGCTTGCTTCACCGTGTACGGCCGGCCCGCCAGCGCTCGTAGGGAGCCCACGCGAGATCACATCGGAGCTCGTAGGGAGCTCACGCCCGTGCCGCTCGGATGGGTGGGGCTGCCCCTGTACGACCACGAGAATCGGCTCGCCTCCGGAGTGTACCAGCTGCGCCTCTGGCCAGGCGCCGAGGCAAACCTGATCCGGAGCGGCGACCGAGAACGTGTCCACGTACGGGTCTGAGACGCCGGTGCTCTTTGTCCAATTCGAGAACTTCGTAGCGCCCCTCGTCCTACCTCGCCCGCTCGCGGTCGCCGAGGCCGGCGGCGGCGGCGGCGCGGACGCGCAGCGCATGCCATCGCCCGGTGTGATCAAGCGGCTCAAGGTACTCATCGAGCAGGATCCTCTCGCCGACCTCACGCAAGATGACAAGCAGATCCTCTGGACGCACCGGCACTTCATCCTCTCGTCGCCCATCGCGCTACCCAAGTTCCTGCAGAGCGTCTCATGGGCAGATCACCGCCAGGTCGCCGAGATGCATGCGCTGCTTGGCCGTTGGGCGCCGCTCAAGCCGGTGGCTGCACTCGAGCTGCTCGATGCTAAGTTTGCGGACGCACGCATCCGCGAGTATGCCGTGGGATGCCTCGAGGACTTTTCGGACACCGACCTCGAGTTGTACGTGCTGCAGCTCGTGCAGGTGCTCAAGTATGAGGCGCTCCCTCTCGCTGATTGCATGCTGATTTTGTCCCTCATTGCATGCAGGTGCTCAAGTATGAGGCGCGGCACGACTCGGCACTCGCACGCTTCCTGCTGCGCCGCGCACTCTCGTCGCCGCACCAAGTTGGCCACCAGTTCTTTTGGTGCCTCAAGGCAGGGATGCACGCGCCCGAGGTGTGCGAGCGCTTCGGGCTGCTGCTGCAGGAGTACCTGCGCTGCTGTGGAGAGCACCGGTCGGAGCTCGAGCTGCAGTGCCGCGTTGAGTCCATGCTCGTCGCCTCGGCCGAGCTCGTTAAGACCATCCGCAAGCCTGAGCGCAAGCGGGTGCTCCAAGCCGAGCTCGCCAAGGTCGCGTTCCCACTCAAATTCACGCTGCCGCTCTCGCCGCGCTTCGAGTGCTCCGGGCTTCGCATCGAGAAGTGCAAGACGATGGACTCAAAGAAGGTTCCGCTCTGGCTCGTCTTTTCGAACGCCGACCCAATCGGTGCCGACCTGTACGTCATCTTCAAGTGCGGCGACGACCTGCGCCAGGACCAGCTCACGCTCCAGATCCTGCGCATCATGGAGCGTCGCTGGGAGCGCGCGGGGCTCGATCTGCAGCTCTCGGCCTATCGGTGCGTCGCCACGGGCAACGAGCTCGGCTTCATCGAGGTGGTACTCAACTCGACGACTACAGCAGACATCACCAAGACTTACTCGGGTGGCGCCAGCGGCGCCTTCTCCAAGGAACCGATGGCTATGTACCTGCGCGAACACAACCCGACGCCCGACGCGTACCGCCGGGCGGTCGACACCTTCCTAGTCTCGCTCGCGGCCTACTGCGTTGCCACGTATGTCATGGGCATCGGCGACAGGCATAATGACAACATCATGCTCGCACGCACAGGCCACCTCTTCCACATCGACTTTGGCCACTTTTTGGGCAACTTCAAGTCCAAGTTTGGCATCAGGCGTGAGCGCGCCCCCTTCGTGTTCACGCCCGACTTTGCGTATGTGCTTGGAGAGAAGGGCGCGGACGACTACGCGCGCTTCAGTGACCTGTGCGGCCGGGCGTACAACGTCATCCGTGCGCACGCGAACGAGTTCATCAACCTCTTCCAGCTCATGCTCTCGACAGGCATTCCCGAGCTTCAGAGGGCCGAGGATATCAACTGGCTGCGCGAGTGCATGCTCATCGGCCACTCGGAGGAGAGCGCCTCCGCCCACTTTGCCAACCGGATCACCGTCGCGCTCCATACGCGCACCACCCAGCTCAACAACGCCGTGCACATTCTGGCCCACGGATAGACGGTGCGCCCAAGCGCCAGAAGTGGCGGCGGGGGTGAGGCTGGGGGCGTTGGGTGGGGCGCACGGCCATGGGGTCGGCACGGCGAGAGCGTCGAGTTGTGAGCGAAAGCTTACCTAACGCTTACCCCAACGCGCTCTGCGCAACGAGGATTGAAAAAGCGATCACCGAATCACACGTGCTGGAAAATCCTCAATGCTTTCTCGGCGACTGACGGCGAAAAAAGCGGCGACTCATTCTCGCACGGCGAGTCGGCGACGACGGCCTGTGAGAGGTAAACCAGAAGGTGCTGTCCAGGGCTCTGAGAGAGGTATAGACTAGCACAGGGGGCGTCCCGAGCCTTCTCCTCCCTCAGAACTCCCTCAGCAAGCGTAGAGGTAATCCCCTAGCTCGCACGATACATTCCTTTCCGTGTGCATTTACGTTAGGTCGCGAGGACGAAAGATGTCGCGTTTGAGGACGCGCGACGAAGATAAATGTCGCGTATGCGCGCGGATGCGGTGGTCGAAACATTTGGAATCGAAAAATCATCAATAGCGTGTGCGAATGTTTGCGAATGCTTACCCCAACGCGTTCCGCGCAACGAGCCCCAGTCTACCAATGGCTCTACAAACGGCCCGTAGCCTGTGCAAGATCGTTCAGCAGGCGGCGCCATGGAAGGAGGCCGCCCACGTCATTGAACATCGCTGGGCTGCGATCAAAGCTAAGTAGGTGAAGGCGTGGCGCCACAGACGAGTCCTCGTCACCGTCGCCACCGGCCCGGTCGACGTAACCAACGGCGCGCATCCACTCTTCACGCAGCTCCCCAAAAGAACGCGACGTGGTGCGCCGTTTGTTGGTTGGTTGCTTGGTTGATCGTGCGCTGCTGCTGCGTCCAGCCAAGCTACCGCCGCCTTCCTCACCGCCGCCTTCCTCACGTCCATTGCCATCGCCGCCGCCGCCACCGCCGCCGCCGCCACCGCCACCGCCGCCGACGCCACCAGCCCTGTCACCGCCGCTCCCGCTCCCGTCCACGTCGCCGCTCCCGCCACCGCCATCAGCGCAGTCGTAGATAATGGCCACAAGCGCTCGAATCGCCCGGGCGGAGCCAGCCTCGGGGCCGTAGAGCGCGGCCGGCTGCGACTTCTCCGGGTGGAAATGGCGGAGTAGCAAGGGCGCCGCCTGCGTCAGGAATGCATCCCAATCCCACGGCGGCTCCGACGGCAGCACGCCGCGATCCCGGAGCAGCTTGCAGAAGATGAGAAAGTCCATGAGCAAGCTCGCAGGCGAGTAGCTCGGCGCGCCCAAACCATGAGCAGTGCGGCCCGGCTTGCCGTTCTGGCGCGCGTCCTCGACGGCGGTGCGATACACGTCGATCAGGTAGCGGCGCTGCGTCTCAGCTCCTTTGGAGATCATAGGGAGCTGCCAGCTCGGCACGGTCGCCGGCGCGGGCGCGTCGACCGACGCGCTCGCTGAGGTCGAGGACGCGTACTCTTCACGTGTGAGCTTGAGGTCACCCGATACGAAGGCCCTGCGGAGACAGCCCGCGTCGCGCCGGCGCACGAGCCGCAGCTCGTCACGAGCTGCATGCAGCCGGCGGCGCAACTTGTCCGACTCTGGTTCCATGCCGCCTCGAGCCTCGATGCGGCCCAGCGCCTCCAATGCTGCCTCGAGGTGCTCATCGCCGCCAAGTACCTCGAGTGCGCGCGCACGGCCGGTAGTGTGCCTTGACATTGTCCGCGTCGAGCTGGATGGCCTTTGATGCTGCCTGCTCGGCCGCCAGCCATTGCTCTAGCCGCAGCAGGCACTCGGCGCGGTTGGCGTACAGCTTGCTCTTTTCACGGCGCTGATCGGGCGTGCCGCCGGGTCGATTAGCATAGGTCTGAAGAGCGCAGTTGTATTTCTGGCAGGCCTCCTCTACACGGCCAGCCTTGAACTTGGCATTGCCCTCCTCCTTGGCCTCGAGGACGATTGCCATCTCCTGCGGCGTCAGCACGTCTGGCCCACGCGCGCGGGCCTCCATCTCCTTGAAGTCGGCAGCATCGAACTCGGGTGCCCCATCCGCACGGTACTTGGCCTTGACGATCGAGGCCGATGGAAGGTCCCTTCGCACGTCGTCTTCCGAGGCGTCGTCGGACATCCGAATTCGTCAATTCAACGCGGTAGGGAACGATGAAGAGTCTATCAATTGCCGAGTCAGATAGTTGTGCAAAGGGAGAGTGCGGGCGTCATCCTTCCAAGACACTTCCAATCTCCGACATGATCGGGCTCAGCCTCCTTTCGCTGGCGCTTGCGCTCACGCCAGGGCCGAATGTGAGTCCTCGGCTAGAGTCCGTCAGCCGCCGCTCGGCATTCCACGGCGCTGCATCTATTGCTCTCCTGCCGCTGCTCCCGACCGCTGTTTTTGCCGTTGACGGCCAGGCCAATGAGATTGGCTTCAGCGGTGCGCTGCGGAACGACATAGGGCCTTCGATTACGGGCAGCGGCGTGGAGGTGCTCATTTCGGAGCAGTCCTACAAGGAGCTCCCCGCATGTCCGAGTGCTTTCTTCGTCCCATCCAAGGGCGGCCCTTGGTCCTGCCTCGAGGTCACATGCGTTGCGACGAACAACGTGAGGAAAATGGCTCAGCATCAGCTCGTACTGCACACTTTCGCGCGGCGCTGAGATGCTGTGCCGTGCGTGTTCGATTCGCTCACCGAGCAGGGCCGTCGGAAGACGACGAGCGCCATCGAGATCTTCGGGTTCCTGTTCGACGCTGAGGGCTTTGCGGCCGCGTCCACAGCGCTCGATCCGACGACCAAGGGGTCTCCCCTTGCGAGCATTCCGATCAACATCCCTAAGGGCGAGTCGAAGACGGTCAGCTTCTATGTTGCTGTGCAGCAGCGGTCCCCGCGACCCTTCCGGTTTGGCGGCTTCAAAGGCGTGTATCGCAATGCGGGCATCGAGAAGACGTTCAACACTTTCGACCCGTGTGAGATCGACTCGAGCAAGTGTGAGGAGGGCGAGGACCAGCCAGAGAATGCGTCGGCCGGCTACTTAGGGGATGGCTTCAAATATGGCGGTGCGACAAAGTGACAGGCTTGCATTGATGAAGATCCGCGCGCCGAATGTCCGCGCGCCGACTCCGATTGGCCGCGTTGCGCGTGCACCGGAAAACAAGACGCGTGTCACGCCGCTGCACGACGCGTGACGGAAGAGAACGTGACGCGCTGTCGCATGGGCTGTCGGCCCCGCCCGTCCGCCGCGGGTCGTCGCCCGCCACGGTGTACTGACCCGGGAACGGTTGTAGTAATAAAACCGAGAGGCGAAGAGCTCCGAACGATGAAGCTGTGCAGCGAGCACAAGGAGGCATAAAATAGTGTCGACCCCAAATCGTCAAGTGTTGAAACGTTTTTCTTCGTGGACGCGCGCTCTACACTGAGGCGACTATCGCTGGGCAGTCCAAGACTAGATGGCCACTTTCGTTGCCGCACCGCCTCTCCACAAGCCGCAGCCGGGCCTCGTGGGCAACGCCTTGCGCAAGCAAGAGGTCAGCAACCCTGGCCTCCGGCAGCAGCTCGCAGTTGCCGAGGTGAAGCGACAGCGCGCACTAAAAGAGGAGGTATCAAAGCTGTCGGCGCAGGTGGCCGCGCTTGAGCTCAAGCTCGCGGCCAAAGACGCGGCTGCGGCGTCCGAGCTCGCCGCGCTCGTCGCCAATCTGCGAGCGCTCACTGAGGCCGCATTGAATGGTGATGCCATCCTCGCAGGGCCCACTAGTGCTGGCGCAGTAGGCGCGGCCGTCGGCCAGCGGCCGTCGTCGGCGCCGTACCGCACGCTCAATGACGCGGCCTCTGCCGTCTCGTGGTCGGCGGATGCGTACGGCAAGTCGAAGACGCCCGGCTGGTACCACACGTGCCGCAAGGAGCTCTACAAGCTGCGCGCGGCGCGCGCGGCGGCTGAGCCCACCGGCTGCTTCATCTCGCACTCCAAGTACGCGGCCGAGGCCACTCGCGTCGCCCCTGCCGACCGCCCTGCCTTTGGGCCCGGCAAGCACCCGCGCAGCAAGCCGACGGTGAGCACGCCTAGGGCGTGAGGCGGACATCGGCGCGTCGAGACGAGGCGACGGAGGAGTGGAGCGCCGAGCCCCGCAGTCTAGAGCGTCGTCTATTGGTATCAGATGGCGGCGGCGGCGGCGGCGGCGTGTTCATGATGATGATATAGATCACGGGGCAGCGGGGGAGCGGGGGATGGAGTCAATGGCGCTCCACTCCCCGGCTCTCTCCCGATCCCGCTTGGCCTCTTACCCGCGACTCTCTCGGTCTCAGTCTGCCGATGCCGTGTATATCCGGGGTTATACGTTCCTTCCCCCTGACCCGCTGACCCTCGTGCCTACCTCTCTTTCAGCTTCCATGTGCACTGGTTCCTGTTCCTGGCCCTTCTGTGATTAGAGAGTTCATAGCGAGACCGAGAGGAAATCCGCCTCAGCCTCACCTTTCCATGCCACACGAGGGTGCCTTCGAGCTCCAGGAGGTGCCTGAGCGCGAGCAGCGCTACCTGAGGTACTATGGCCAACCGCTGCCGCTCATTAGCAAGATGATGCTCTCCATGCAGGACAACCCGAGCATGACTCGTGAATTTTACCGCCAGCACCTGAGCAAGGCGCAGGAAAGCGCCTCTTTTCGCAAGGTGATCCTGGCGCTTCCCATCAAGGATGATGCGGACATTTCGAAGCCCTCGCGCAATAATGGCCATCGGAAGGCGAAGGAGGCACTCGAGGCGAAGCCAAAAATTAGCAGCGCTGCCTTCTACCTGAAGCAGTGTGAGTGAGTACTCTCCTGCGTGACTGCCAACCCTCGATGCCCTCTACGTTCGCTCGACGGGGAGGCCTTAGCGCGCACACGGAAGAGGAACAGTAACTCATCTTGGTGAGTTGATCGTCTCGCCAGCACATCGCGTCGATTGCGGGCACAGTGCTCTGAGGCTCTCTCTCAGAGTTTTGCGTGCGTTGCCTCCAGACCGTGTGTCTGCGAGCGCTCATTCCGGCCCCGGAGCGGATTCATATTTGGGGATTCGCGCCGAGGCGACACCGCCGCTTGTGCCGCCCTCTCTTTCTCTCTCTCTCAGTGTGAGTGGAGGTTCTACACGCACCGCGCATGTTGCAACGATCCAGCCCGATGTATCCCGATATCGGCTCAATACGAATTCAGCGACCGAGCGTCGTTAAAGTGTGTAGTTTCTCCTCAAAGTATGTTGCATGACGAAAGACTTTGAGGCGCAAACACATACACACACGCACACATGGCAACACGGACAGAGCGTAAGTACGAGTGGCCGAGTGCGTAAAAGACGATCACAAATCGGGCCCTGCAGACCGAGCGGGTGGGATCTGTACAGCAGTGTACAGATGGATTTTGGGGGCATGCCATGGAGTTGCGGAGATGAGGAATGCGAGCCGTGCAGGATGCACGCATCGTGGCCACGGCAACTGCCACGCCTGCATTTGCTGCCGCGCGGTCCATCAGCGCGACGCGTATACCACGCCTGTACCACATCAGCTCAGGCTGCTCTCGTGCCGGCGCGTCCGCCGCCACGTCTCCGCCGCCGCCTCCTTTCCTGCACACGTACCGACTGATCGCTCCAGTGCCGCCGCATGATGCTCGTTGTGTGCCGCCCACCACACCCACGCCACACAGCCCACGCTCACTCAACATTCGGGTTCTGGACCACAACGAGGATAAAGTCTTTGTCGGGCGCCACCTGAAGACGATGCACGCGCGTGTGAGGATAAGGTGATCGAGCGCGCGACGCGGCAGGAGGTTATGTGGTGCACAGAGAGGCCATGTTCGCCAACATTCTCGGTCTCTTGTTCGAGGCAGCAGCTCTGGCCGTGGCAACGGCGCACCAGTGTCTCGTTCTTCTTGCTCCGGATGCGCAAGAAGGTGAGGTCGTTCTGCGGATCGAGGTCGCGCACCACGCTGCGCGCCTTCTCAGCCAACGGTTTGATCGAAGCAGAGATCTTCGTTGCAGTTGCAGAGTCAAATGTGGAGCGGATCGGCACCGCGTCTGAGTTCATGATGACGATGCCCTGCACACCCTTGTGCGAGTTGATGCGCTTGAGCGTCTCCTCGACCTCAGCCATGGCTACTGCTGCTGCTGCTGCGAGCTCACAAAGAACACGTGCCTGTGAAAGGCGGGCGCGACCAAGGTGAGCAGCAGCGATACATGAAGCGCTTGCGAGAGGGAAAGGAGCTTCAAGCGCCAGGATAGCAACTGCTGCTGCGGCCGCGCGGAGCGTGGCGTGACCTCAGACAGGAGCGGGGCAGCGAGGGCGGCGCAGCTTTCGATCCAGGCCAGCCACGACAGGCTCGTCGCGCAGCGAAGCGCGACCAACGCAGTCTGACGCATTGCATACCGTGCAACGGCGAGAGGAGGGCGATTCACAGTACCGCCGCGATCGAGCGAAGCGAAAGGGATCGCAGCCCAAGTTCGCACCTAATCATAGTGCGAGCCGTCCTACCGGCCCCCCTCTTGGGTCTGTGACAGGTAATCGAGCAAGATTTACATCTCGCCCGATCGTCGGAAGATGGGGAGCTGCGCCTGGTTGCTCGCCGCGCTGGCTGCGTCCTGCGGGTGTGCGGGCGCGTTGCGCGCGCCGGCATCGACGGCCATGCGGCCCGCACGTCCCCGACTGGCGCTCGCGACGCGCTCCGTGCCGCTCGCGATGCAGCAGCAGCCAGTTGCAGCCGAGACGAACGCAGAAGCCGAGGACGGCAGTGGCGGTATCCGGCAGCTGCTCGGGCTAAAGGGTGCCAAGGAGGCTACTGGCAAAGAGTTCCTCAACTGGAAGATCCGGCTGCAGCTCACCAAACCCGCCACTTGGGTGCCGCTCATCTGGGGGCGTCGCGTGCGGCGCGGCCGCGTCAGGCAACTACCATGCGGTGTGGAACCTCTTCGGCGACGCGCCGACGACGGACAGCTGGGCAGTCGTGGGCGAGGACACCATCAAGGCGCTTTGCGCGATGGTGCTCGCTGGCCCGTTCATGTGCGGCTTCACGCAGACCATCAACGACTGGTACGACCGCGAGCTCGACGCGATCAACGAGCCCTATCGGCCAATCCCATCGGGCAAGATCAAGCCGTGGGAGGTGTACTCGCAGATCGCGTTCTTGATCGGGGGCGGCCTGCTGCTCGCCAGCCGGCTCGATGGCTGGGCGGCCAACGACTGGCCCGTCATCACCGCCGTCGCCACCTTTGGCGGCTTCATGGCGTACATCTACTCGGCGCCGCCGCTCAAGCTCAAGTCCGAGGGTTGGCTGGGCACGTACGCGCTCGGCTCGTCGTACATTGCACTGCCGTGGTGGTGCGGGCACGCCATGTTCGACGCCGCCTCGATCAGCCCGCAGGAGATCGTGCTCACCATCCTCTACTCGATCGCCGGCCTCGGCATCGCCATCGTAAACGACTTCAAGTCCATCGAGGGAGATCGGGCTCTTGGCATGAACTCGCTGCCAGTCGCCTTTGGCATCGACACGGCCAAGTGGATCTGCGTCGCCTCGATTGACCTCACGCAGCTGGGCGTCGCCGCCTACCTCTGGTCGATTGGCGAAGGCTTCTACGCGACCCTCCTCTTCGGCCTCGTGCTGCCCCAAATCTTTTCGCAATATTCCTTTTTGCAGGACCCCGTGGCCAACGACGTTAAGTACCAGGCCGCGGCGCAGCCCTTCCTCGTCTTCGGCATCCTCACCACCGCCCTCGCCGTCGGCCACCACACGTTTTGAGAGCAGACAAAGGCGCGCGCATGCGTGCGCGGGGATTGAGATCAACGTAAAGACTGACTGTGAGTGAGACACTGTGACCGTGTGTGCGAGCACTTACGTATCATCGTATCTCTCGAACTCCTCGTCCGTGATCAGAGTTCTTGGGCAGGATGAGGATCTCTTCCATCATCCATGGATTAGTCGAAACAAAGTCCCTCTCGGACTTGCGAGATGCGACTAGCGGAAGTCGCAAGTCCATTCCCCTCAATGATTCCCCCTCAATGATTCCCCTGGAGGCCCACGCTTCTCAACTCATCCCCTGGAGGCCCACGCCCTCCCTCGACACCTATCCTGCATGCCCGAGGTTCTGAGAACTTTTTTTGTTTTTCTTGACTTGACTTTGACTTGACTTGACTTGACTTGCTTGACACCAAACAAACAGGCCTCGGACGGACGACGTGGCGCTCCCCAACGCATGGCCCTCCTGCGCGTCCTCGACCCCCTAGAATACCACCGCGCGCACGTGCAGCGCGGCGTACGGCCCGACGGGCGCGCGCTGCTCGCTGCGCGCAAGCTATCAGTGCGCGATGCCTCGCTCTCATCGACCGACGGCTCAGTGCTCGTTCACCTTGGACAGACCGCAGTGCTTGCTGGTGTACAATGTGACCCGACGACGCCCTCGGAGGCGGAGCCCTCACGGGGTCGCGTGGTGGTCAACCTCGAGCTTCCGGCCAGTTGCTCACCCGCCGTTGCAGCGGCGCACGGAGGTGTCGGTGGAGGTGGTGGCGGCATCAGCATCGGCCGGTTGGACCGAGAAAAGGCTGTGCTGGTTGAAATGCTGCAGCGCACGGCGAATAGTGGCCTAGTGGACCTAGAGGCACTTTGCATAGCTGAAGGCACGGCCGTCTGGAGCTGCTATTGCGACTTGTGCGTGCTTGAGCACGATGGCAACCTGACGGACGCGGCAATGATGGCTATGATGGCAGCGCTGGCGAGCGTGCGGCTGCCGCGCGTGGCGAGCGACGAGGCCACGGGTGCGCTGACCGTGCAAGCCGAGGCGGCGCTGCCGGTGCGCGTGGTACAACCGCTCTTCCCGTTCAGCTTCGGCGTGCTCGCGGGCACGCTCATCCTCGACCCTTGCGCCGAGGAGGAGGCCCTCAGCTCAACTGCGGTCACCGTCTTGCTCGACTGCCAGGGCGAGCTGCGAGCCGTGCACAAGCCCGGCGGCGCGCCACTCCCAGACGGCGGTCTCGCCGCATGTGTGGCCGCCGCAAGGCAGCGTTTGCCAGTCCTCATAGGGGCACTCGCATCGCGGGAGGCGCCGGCAGAGGTTCAGAACCCAGAGGAGGCAAACGAGGCGTAGGCCACGCTCCAGGGCCGAGCCATCGTTGACGTGTTGAGGAAGCAAACTCAACCTGCTCTTGGCACTGTCGCGTATGAACTCGTGTTGATTATTAATGGAACGAACAGTGCGGAAACAGAACCTTAACCTTACCTTAACCTGTTACGGCCGGAGGCCAGGTGGCGGGCTGGCGCCGCAGCGCCGCGCGGTACGAACGCGGGCCGCCCCCGCGGCGGCGGCGGCGCGCCGCCCGGTCCGGCCTGGGTCGGGTCGTCGCGGGAGCCGGAACAGGGAGCGTGGACGCCGCGGATGGACCTCGGACGTTCCTCGGACGTCGGACCGCCCGGCCGCGCACAAGCGGGACCCAAGCGGCGGGGCGACAGCAAACGTGAAGGCTGAAGCAACGAACGTCGGGCGGTGAACCGCGGCGTTACCGCGGCGCGGGTCCGCCGTGCCGCCTCGCGCCAACCGGCGGTCAGACCGGGCCCCGGGGTACGCGCAGCGGGCACTGCGCGGCGAGGGTCGGAGCCGGTGTTAAGGAAGTGTGTATGTCGCTCAGTTGGCTCCCCTACTGCACCGCCAGGATGCAGCAGGAAAAGTGGAGCGGAGGGAGACGGCGCAGGTCGGCATAGCCCCCGGCGCTTGGAGCTTGGGAACCGTCAGGCGTTTCTCGTTGCGGTGCCGGCCTTGCGTGGCCAGTGGCCTCTTCTGAGCCTCTTCTGCGCGTGCGGCATGTGGTTGAGAGCGCGCTGCTGCTACCCGCTGCACATTTGACACTCACCAGGCCGAGAGTTCAGAGCGCAGCTCGCGGCGCGGCCCTCGAGGCTCTGCGCGTCCCCAGCGCCATTGGGGTCGTCCTGCGGCGGCGGCGGTGGCTGACCCTCCTGACCCTCGCGAAGCGGCGGCATGCTCGCGGCACTCTGCTGCTGCGCAACGCCGAGGCCCTTGATGGCCTCGGTCGCGGGCTGCGTGCGCAGGTAGTAGAGACCCGTCTTGAGGCCACGCTTCCATGAGTGGAAGTGCATCGACGAGAGCTGGGTGAAGGTAGGCTCCTTGATGAAGAGGTTGAGCGACTGGCTCTGGTCGATGAAGGCGCCGCGGTCGGCGGCCATGTCGATCAGGTGGCGCTGCTTCATCTCCCACGCGGTGCGGAAGACGGCGCGCAGCCGCGCGGGAAGCTGGACGAGCGGCTCCACCGAGCCGCCGCTCCCGATGATGGCGTCGCGCGTCTCACGGCTCCACAAGCCGAGCGCCGAGAGCTCGCGCTGCAGGTGCGGGTTGAGCACAAAGAACTCGCCCGCGAGCGTGCGCCGCGCGTACAGGTTGGACGTGTACGGCTCGAAGCACTCGTTGTTGCCCAGGATCTGCGCCGTCGACGCGGTGGGCATGGGCGCGAGCAGCAGCGAGTTGCGCAGCCCGTGCGTCGCAATCTTGGCCTTGAGGGCGGCCCAGTCCCAGCGCGCCGAGGGCGTCACGCCCCACATGTCGTACTGGAGCACGCCGCGCGAGGCGGGGCTGCCCGCGTAGCTCTCATGTGGGCCGAGCGTGCGCGCGAGCTCGCACGACTCCTCGAGTGCGGCGTAGTACAGCGTCTCGAAGATGGCCCGGTTGAGCGCGCGTGCGCCTTTGGACTCGAAGGGGAGGCGCAGCTGCGCGAAGACGTCGGCGAGACCTTGCACGCCCACGCCAATGGGCCGGTGGCGCAGGTTGGAGTTGCGTGCCTCGGGCAGCGGGTAGTGCGTCACCGAGATGACGCGATCGAGAGAGCGCGTCACGAAGCGCGCCACACGCCGGAGTGCCTCGAAATCGAACCGCGCGAGGGCCGCCGCGGCCACCTCGGGCCCATCGTCCTCGGCGTCGAGCCACGGCGCGCCGCTGCCGCCGCCCGGCGCGCCGCCCGCCTCGGCGCGCACGAAGCGCGGCAGCGCGATCGAGGCGAGGTTGCACACGGCCACCTCGTCGGGCGCGGTGTACTCAATGATCTCCGTGCACAGGTTGGAGCAGCGGATCGTGCCTAGGTGCTGCTGGTTGGACTTGGCGTTGGCTGCGTCCTTGTAGAGCATGTAGGGTGTGCCCGTCTCGATCTGCGCCTCGAGAATCTTGAACCACAGCTGCTGCGCGGGCACGGTGCGCCGCGCCTTGCCCTCGCGCTCGTAGCGCTCGTACAGCGCCTCGAAGGCGGCACCGTGGGTGTCGACGAGGCCGGGGCACTCGTCAGGGCAGAAGAGCGACCACTCGCCGTTGGCCTCGACGCGCTTCATGAAGAGGTCGGGCACCCAGAGCGCGTAGAAGAGGTCGCGCGCGCGCGCCTCTTCCTTGCCGTGGTTCTTGCGCAGCTCGAGGAAGTCGAAGACGTCCGCATGCCATGGCTCGAGGTACACAGCGAAGGCGCCCTTGCGCTTGCCGCCGCCCTGGTCGACGTAGCGCGCGGTGGCGTCGAAGACGCGGAGCATGGGGACGAGGCCCGACGAGACGCCGCCGCTCGAGCGGATGTACGAGCGCGCCGCGCGCACGTTGGAGACAGAGAGGCCGATGCCGCCAGCATCGCGCGAGATGCGGGCGCACTGGCCGAGCGTGTCGAAGATGCCCTCGATCGAGTCGGCGCGCGTGGAGAGTAGGAAGCACGACGAAAGCTGCTGGCGCGGTGAGCCCGCGTTGAAGAGCGTCGGCGTCGCGTGCGTGTACAGCCCGCGTGACATGAGATCGTATGCCTCGAGCACAGCCGCCTCGTCGTCGCCGTGCACGCAGAGTGCCACGCGCATCAGCAGGTGCTGCGGCCGCTCGATGGGCTGACCATCACGCGAGCGGTGCAGGTACGAGCGCTGCAGCGTGCGCAGACCGAAGTAGTCGTACGCAAAGTCCGCATCGTGCCGCAGTGCCGCCTCGAGCCGCGGCGCCATGCGCTCTGCGCGCTGCAGCAGCTCCGCCGTCACCATCGGCGCGGGCTCGCCCTGGTGCGTGTGCTCGCGCATGCGGCGGAGCGTGGCGACGAGCCCGGGCTCAGTGCATTCTTGCAGCCGTACGACGGCAACCCGCGCCGCCAGCCGCCCAAAGTCGGGGTGCATCGACGACTGGTACGCCGCCGTCTCAGCCATAAGCGAGCTGAGCTCCTCCTCACTCACGCCCTCAGCGGGCAGGCCACCGCATACCTTGTCGGCGAGCTCCGATGGCGATATCAGCGGATCTAGCCCGTCGAGCAGCGCGCGGAAGCGTGCCTCCACGGCCTCGCGCATTGCGGTGGCCACAGAGGCAGAGGTGGATGGATGGCAGATGGGTGGCGGCACGGAAGCAGCAGCTGGACGGCTGGTGATGACGTTGGGCATAGCGTTGGAGGCGATGGGCGCGACGGGCGCGACGGCGGGGGCATCGCCGCCGCGCAGCCGGTGGAGACTGGTCGCGGAGGCGCTCGCGCATAGGATGAACAAGAGCGTCCGTGTCATCAGTACAGGCCCGTGGATCAGGCGCTAGGCGCTAGAGTCGGGCCTGTGGGGTTCCAAACTGGGAGAGGGAGGCCCGAAGCGACCTCCGCACCTCTTCACCTCTTCACCTCGTCGACGACTCGACGCTCGCCTTGACAGGGGGGCTGCTGAGGCGTCCCGAGCACCCCCATGAGCCCCGTATGCCCCGCGCCTACTCCGATGAGCTCGCGTGGCGCGTCATCCTGCGCTGGCGAGAATACGGGCACTCAGTCACGCAGATTTCGGACCCTGAGCATGGGCTGGACGTGTCGCGCGCGTTTGTGTACGACGTGATCAAGCGGTATGAGATGACTGGCGACGTCAAGACACACCAGGGCCATGGTGCCGACCCTTTAGCTTCCTGCGCGCTCACGCGTTACGAGGATCACCAGATCGTGGCACTCATCATCAAATCACCACGTGTGACGCTCAAGGAGCATCGGGCTCAGTTCCTCCTGGACACGGGCGTGCTCGTCTCGTATAGCGTCTTCTGCCGCGCCGTCGCCCGACTCGGCTACTCACGCAAGGTGATCCGGGGGCTCGCCTACCAGTGCGAATGACTGGCTGCGCGAGGTGCTCATGTACCATTCCGTCGAGGAGCTCGGCGTGCTCGACGAGACTTCTATGGACTACGATGCACTCAAGGGCTCGTACGGATACTCGCTGCGCGGCACTACCTGCAGCGCTCATTACCACTACCTCTCGCACAAGGTTTGCCGCATTTCGGCTCTCTGCCTCTACACCGTGGCCCGAGCCGCCAGAGAGACGTGGGCGTGGTAGGCAGCGTCGCAGCTCGTCGGCAGCACGGCTCGGAATGCCTACTTCCAAGTGGAAACGCAGCGGCTGTGCGTTGCGCATCGTGTGTGCCGCCGCAGTGCCTGGTTGTGTGCTTCATCAGGACAGCTTCGTACGGCTGCTGCCTGCTTATCCTGTAAGCAGGCCAGCAGCCGTCTTTGCGTCACCCGGCCTCTCGGGCTGCCCTTCCAGTGGGTGGGCAGCTCGAGGGGCCTCCCGAGCTCCTTTAGGGCGCCCATGCAGGTGCGCGGCAGCCTCTCGATCGCTATCCAGCGCCATTCCGCCCTATCTGCCCGACCTTCATGCCACCCGTGCCGCCCATGCTCGCAACGTCGCCATACTTTTACTCCGCAAGTTAGGCATGACAGAGACGGCGGTGCTTTGGTCGAAGCGTGGCTTTGCCTTCGTACGCTGTGAGTAACTGAGTGGTGATTAAACAAAGCACGCAGCGAACATGTGAATAAGCAACATTCTCAAGACCAACATAGACCAACGCAATTCGATTGCGGACCCATACACCGGTCGTCACCCGCGGCGCGCCCCCGCGCGGACTCACGGTTCGTTGTTGAGCGGACGGGCCCGGTTCGGGCGGTTCCGTATACAAATCTATTAAAATTCCTACATTCCCGAACGGGAACGCAAAAGAAGTCACTCGACGACGTCGTCGCCTGACGACGACGGAGTCGAGTGACGACGGAATGATTAGCTCGGCCCAGCAATTGGCAGGGGCGGCACGGGCGGCGATTGCGAGGGCGGCGGTGGAGGCGGGGATGGGCGCAGCTCCCACGGGCACGGCGCCGGCCGGCTGCTTGAGCGTGTTCATCGCCTTATTCTTCCGGCTAGCATGAGCGTGTCCATCGTGCGTTTTCAAACCGCCGCCTCGCTGCCACCGCCGCCGTGGATGAAGCCAAGTCTTCGGGCCTCCCTCTCCGTACTCGGTCACGTCCGATTCGTACCCCTCTGATGTGGGAGGCAAGATCTGCTGCGCCAGCGGTGCGAGCACCATCTTGACCTTGCCCCGCTTCTTGGCAGCGAAGGTGATCTTGTACGTACCATTCCCGTAGGGGCCCTTGAGGAGCACCAGGTCGCCGTTCTTGTAGTCAGAGGTGACATCGTCATCGTAATAGTCCTCGAAGTCGCCATGCCATCGGAATCGTCCTCGTCGTCCTCGTCGGTCACCCCCGCATCACCGTCATCGTCCGCGTCCTCGTCCGCCTCATCGTCATCGTCAACGCAAACGGGGTGTGGCGGGCTCCGGTGCGTTGGGGGGCCCCGCCGGCGGGAGCACGGGCCTCGGCGGCAGAGCGGGATCCAGCGCGCCGTCCCGACGGCCGAGCCGCTTCGCGGCTACCCCCCTTGAGCCACGAGCACCCCTGCTTCACCATGAAGAGCTTCTCCGTCGTCATCAGAGCCGCCGCGGTGCTCGTCTTGCGGTCGCGAGAGCGACGTCTCGCGGCGGGGCCGAGCTGGCGGCATGAAAGGAGAGCTGAAGTGAAGGCCAAGGTGCTTGGGAGTGCCTGCTACAGCCGCAGCACCAGTGCCCCGATGTCGGTCGACGAGGTGAAGAGGTGAAGAGGAGCGGAGCTCGGAGTCGGGCCTCCCCCGTCCGCGTCGGAACCCCACAGGCCCGACTGTATGCCAAATCGTGCTTTTTGACGTGTGTGCGTCCACGAGCAGGGATTGGACGCACCCCTGGTTGGACGTGTGGACTTTTGGGACGCGTGGCCGGGGTTTGGTTGGCAGATGTCGGCGGCGGTCAGTTCGGCAGCTCCGCCGACGCATGCGATGAATGCGCTGCGCCTGCACTATGAGGCGGAGCTCGATTCGATGACCAAACAGCTCATCGAAGCCAAGAAGCTCGATCAACAGCTTCTGGTGGCAAACCAGCGCATCGTCGAGCTCGAGGCCTCGCTGAAGAGCACTAGCAAGCGTCTCTCCGCGGTTATGGACGCAGATGCGTTTCAGCAGGAGCAAGTGCGGGTGCTGCGCGAGCAGTTGGAGGCAGAGCGTCTCAAGAGCGAAGCGGAGCGAGGGGCTGGAGCAAGAGTGCTCGAAGCGGAGCGCCGCAAGAGCGAGGCGCTGGAGGCCGAGGCGCAGCAAGCGCGCCACGAGACGCAGCAAGCGCTCAACGAGTTAGCGGATTACAAGCTCAAGATTGCGGCTGAAAAAAGGCGCGATGAGGAGCACCTCGCTGCGCAGGCGCTGGCCGCTGCCGACGGGCAGAAAATGCTCAAGGCTCAGAAAGCTGCCAAAGCCCTAAGAAGTCAGGACTTATGCTGGGGGTTTCTTCGACTCGTGGAAAATTGGGAGGAGGCAAACTATCAGAAGAAGGTGCTGCAGTACCTTGACTTGGTGGGGCGCCGCCTCAAAAACGTCAGCTCCACGTGGGCCTTCACGCAATGGAAGGGACAGGCAGAGGAGTTAAGGTTCTTCAAAGAGAAGTCCGAATCGAGCTTGCGCAAGATGATGAACGAGTGCCTCACCTGGGGCTTTGTGGGGTGGAAGAGTGCCTTCAGCGACGCGTTCGAGCGACTGGCGCTCGAGCGCAAACTCAACTACCTGATGAGAAAGCTTGCGTACACTCACATGCGCGACACCCTTGCCATCTGGGAAGCGGGCGCCGCGGTGGAGAAGAAGCATAAGCGCGCCGCGGAACCGCTTCGCTTCATTGAGATGAAGGGGGCGTTTAAACTTTGGCGGGAGATCATCCAGGCGGTGATGCAGGCGACGAGTACGATCGCGCTGATGGCCCGACGACGTCGGCACTCGCGGCTGTTCGCGGCGCTTTGGCGCTGGGGCGTACGGGCGCGCTACCAGGTGCTGCTCGCCTGCTGGAACGCCGATCTTCACAGCGCCGTCAAAGAGCTCACGGCCCCGCGGCTCGAATCCTCGATCAGCGAGCTCCGCGAGCTCGAGGCACGCCGAGGCGAGGAACGCGCCAGCCGTGCCCAGAAGCACGCGCAGCAGGTGACGGAGCTTAAGAGAGTCAATGCGCGCATCCTTCACGAGTTCGCCGAGGCGGAGCAGGACTTCCGACGGCACGAGAGGGAATGGCAGGACTATGAGCGCCGCTGGCTCGACGCAGAGCAGCGCTGGCGACGCGCCGGCGTACTCGATCGTGTGCTCGAGGCAGTCTTTGGCACCACCGCCGACGTGGAGCAAGCCTGGCCACACTTGCAGCAGCAGCCGCAGCAAAAGCAGCAAAAGCAGCAGCAGAGGCGCCCCGAGAAGCGCTCGCGCAAGCGCCGGCAGCAGCAACAGCAGCAGCAGCAGCAGCCGCCCCCGCCTCCGCCCCCGCCCCCGCCCCAGATGGCTGAATGGCCTCGCGCCCCGACCGTTTCCACAGCCTTCGGGGCACGTCCACAGGAGCGCGCACCGCTCCGGCTGCCGTCGCCTTACAAAGACGAGTGGCCATCGAAGGACGAGGGTCCCACGGGCCACACGTCGGCGGTCATTGGACTGGATGGTTTTCTTGAGCGCAGCGGCAGTCGCTACTATGAAGAAGAGGACGCGGAGCTCATTTTTCGTCATGAATTTGGCCCGTCGCAACGGCCACTACCTGCTCCCGCTGCGGCTCACGAGGGAGGCAATCGGCTGCGAGCGCGCCGATCGCCACCGCCGAGGCAAACATTGTCACCGCCGAGGCAAACATCGCCAACCGTGCGAGCACATGCCAACAAGTCTATGGCCGAGCCCGTTGCCGGACCTCTTGCACCCGTGGAAACAGATGGAGCCGTGGCGTCGTCGTGGGCGCAGCCACGCTACTACGAACTCACGGTATCTCCACACAGATCAGAACTCAAGGTGTCAACGCATTCACGCCCTTGAGGTGTCCACGCGCTCTTCGCTTGAGGTGCCAACGCTCACCCAGCTTTTGCATTCTGAAGGCCATCGATGGCGGTGTTGAAACCCCACTGCAGGGGACAACTCGCGCGGCGCGCCTGCTGCGTTTGAGGAGATGGGGCGGCCGAGCGAGCTGCGGGCAGAGGCGGAGCGACTGGCAGACGGCGTCGGAGCAGTTCGGATAGGCGGCAGTTGCGTAGCGATGACGCGAGGCGAACTGCTGATGGGATTGCATCGCATGGATAGAAGTAGATAGAAGAAGATTGAAGTCTGCGGGTATACTGGGGTTCCATGCGTCGGAGATGACGTCGTGGATTCACCTGGCTCTAGAGCGCTAGATTTCAGAAAAGCCAACGTTTCGTTAATTTTAATCGAGGTTCATCAATAGTCATTATCAAACAAGGTCAGACGTCAGTTACTTGCAAATGGGCGCCTCCAACTCGAAGGGCTCCTCTTCCACCTCGACAGAGGCCACCACGATTCGCGCTATGCTCCGCCGAATCCTCCGCCGAGTCCTCCGAGGAGGTCGAGCTCCGAAAAAAGAATCACCGAGCGGGCCGCCCACGGCCCAGTCGCAGACGAGCGTCGCGAGCGCCGCCGCCGCCGCACCGAATCCCTACTTTGACGTTGAGACGCTGCTCGCGTCGGTGGAGAGCGGCGCGATCGCGGCGGTGAAGGGCACCTGGCTCGTCGGCCTGCACA